>JAQGCC010000141.1:0-54044 GCA_034698905.1 Xestoiulus laeticollis | reverse complement strand
CCCCAACTCCCCCTCGTCACACTTCATCGCAAATGTGTACCCCCTAGTGCGTGACGTCATTTATGGACGGCCCCCAATGCCCCCGTGATTGGGTAAGCATGCAGGACATCTGAACCCCACTGTTTGCACCATATTCAATCCAGCAAAAATGCCAAATCGTCTAGACCAACGATTGGCCATGCAAATTAATTCCCCCAAACGTCCATAGCGAGATCAGCTTACAAAAGACGGGATTTATGGAGAAATAAAACCGGTCACTAAGTACCGCATTAACTGAAATCAGGAAAAATCTAGCCATTAATAACCCCAATTACGACACAGTAATTCATCTGCTAATCCCGTGGCAGTGAAGCTGCTGCTAAATGCGATATGATAATGAATATCTTACACCAGCCACACCGAAAAAAAACCCAGGCGGAACTTTTATAATAAAAAAAAAAAGCAAAAGCAATGAATTAAAGAAATGTGGAGGAGTGCAAGTGCTATACAACTTACGCCTTTTTTATATCTGCAATGGTGGCCGTGCGTGGAAGTTCCAAAATTCTGTAATAATCCACCATCCTGGACAAGAGGTTGGGGGATATTCTCTACTCGGCAATTTGATTCTGAAAGCACACAAAACACATAAGTTTTAATTTAGAGCTGAAACAGTGAACAAATTTTGGTTTTTTGGGGGAGCTAGAGATTGAGAGAGAAAAAAAAAATTGCCTACGCTATTTCTTAACCAGCTCAATGAAAACAAGTTTTAAAAAGGGTACACCGAGATAACCGAAATTATGTTTCCAACATGAAAATGGTAATAGCACAACAATTTCTTAACAAAAAAAAAAAAAAAGCAGCAAAGCATTCCCAATTTCAAATAGTTATATGGGGCCGTCCATAAATGACGTCACGCACTAGGGGGCTCACACGTTTGTGATGATGGAGGGGGAGGGTTTAAAAAATGTAATGTCAAATCAAAAAATAAAAATACGCTACTTTAAATAACAAGTTTGATCAAAATATGTTTGCAAATTTAAGTTTTCCATAGCCTCCTTTTTAATACATGTTTTCTCCTGCAATATCAGAGCGCAGTGCCACATTATACATACAGATTACAATGACGATAACCAGTTTTCAAGGGGGGGTTGGAGAGGTCAGAGCTTTGTGACGTCATATTTGAGGGGGTCCTGACCTTTTGTGACTAAGTGTGACATAGGGGAGAAGGGGTTTAAAAATCTGTCAAAATCGCGTGGCGTCGTTTATGGACAGCCCCTATGGTAGATTCCTGATTCGGCAAGCCCCAGATTACCTCACGTATACAGCAGCGAATGAATTAAGTTTTCCCTACACACAACTAAAGTCAGATTAGCCGAAAACAAATTTTCCCTTAAAGACACCGCAGTTGAAATCATTACAGCATTATAATGAAGGGCGTGTGTACCATAGTCTAGAAGAAAAATGCAACCAAAGGGACAATTAAGATCACCTGTGCAAAACCATGCAAGTCTTCCAGAAAATTGCATTCTCATTCACTGGGACTGTTTTGAATTTATAGCTCAGACGAGTCCTACTAAATTAGCGTCTAGGATAATAGCTAATAGCTATAGCTATTTTTAGAGAAAAATACCCCAGCTCACTCAGACAAATAACGCATACGGAAGTTCCTGGTACTTTACATCTTCATATGTGGCGGTAGTAAGAGCATGCAAAGGGAATCCCTGAGAATCTCAACCCAAGTTTGTGAATGACCTACACTGAATCGTGTTATGCATTCATTTGATAACAAGCATTTAGCAGGGGGGGAAAAAAAAGACTAAATGAGCTTCATTTATCAGAACAGCGAGGCAATGAATAAGAGAATCTAGCATTTTTGGTACATGTAACGGTTCAGAGATTCTAGTGAATCACCAACGAGGTAAGGTGCTTAACAATGCTCAACAATCGCTTGATCTAGGAAAACAATAGGCCAATAAATAATTACATATTCATGTGCACACTATTCGCATGAACCTTTTAATCCACTAAGTGAGCAATTAAATTTAGCACTGTACACATTTCTATATAATTATATGGCAACAAAGCATGGCGCTTCCTGGATATTTTCATTACATATTGGATGGCACGCATTTACTGACACCATTTGTATATAAAGATTGTCGTTTAAATCTGTGATTCTGATCCGGCTAATTAGATCAAATATTATGCTATTACCAAGGTAATAAATTTGATGATCAACAATGGAATGCAATCAAAATGGCAAACAGCATATTTGTATAAGTACGACAGCACTGGATATCGATTTCATAACAGTGCCATCTTGTCTTAAAAGGCAGCATTGGTTAAATTAAAGATTTTCCCTACAGAAACACCTGATGTAGGAACAGATATATTTACAAACACGCTGTCTTGACAAGAACTGGGTTGCCTGCTAAATTAAATTGTAGGAAAGCGGAGGATTGTGTATTTCAAATTATGAATGCAAGCAGTCAATTACAAATGCCAAGTTGAATTCGTTCTTGAAAACTATGAAATTGCGGAGGGAAAATTGGTTCGCGACTTGCACCAATTTTCTCCGAAAGTAACTGAAACAAAACCATCTAATTGCTACTTTTAATACATTAAATACTTGCACGACAGGTGCTCTTCATTTCAACCCAATTTCACTCCATAGGAGAAGGCGCAGCTGTTATGCGTATTCGCTTTTTATAAACTAATTTATGTACAACTTATGAAGCTATAATAACAGTGTAGGGAATCATATCATGGTCACAAACCCCTCATGAAACTAACATCTGCATTAAAGGCATGTACGAGTTGTTTTTTCCCACCATTTTTTGCTGATGTTTCTACGTTATTTTGACGTTTTGAACAATGATTAAATCTAGAGAGCTGCCAAGACCTTTAGAAATTAACCTGATTCTCGTTTAGCACTCCCTGGAGGCCCACGAGCCCATAGCATTGTATTACTAACATAATTAAATGGAGCATCCCAATTGAAAATTATATATTTGGTTGAGTAAATTCATATTAGACTGGGATCTCATAAGGGGCAGTCCATAAATGAGGTAAAAATATTTTATTCTATTGGAGAGAAACATGTTCTGTCAAAATATGAGTAGAACACATACGTAAGTACATGTACTTAAGTAGGCACTAGTAGCACTGAAAAATTAGAGGGATTGAGCTCGCCTCCCTTAATGCTAACCACATTGACAGCACTGTATGTTTTTCCAATGCGTTCTCGTTAAGGTAAATCAGTTGACGGGGCATTAAGGGAGGCGTGCTCAATCCCTCTATTAACTAATGCAATTCCTTGTTGACTTCAACTGAACCATGACCCCCCCCCCCTTAATCAAATCTAGAGTATCCATTTTCACTAATCCCCTCCCCCCGCTTCAGCTGCTGACGTCATGGACGGACCCTAATATTCTTAAAAGCTTAATTAACTCGTGCCATAGAGTATCACAGAGTAAAATCCCTTTAGGGCCGGTTGCACCAACAAAGGTTAAAAATAACCTAAGGTTAACCTGCTTTATAACACTAGGTTAACCCACACTTGCATTGCACAAGCGTGGGTTAGGGGAAAATCTATAACGAAAAGTTAACCCAGCAAGTAGGCAGGGTTAACCTCGGGTTAATATTCTAGAATTTTGTTTTCTTGATGTTGGAACATGGGTTCTATAACCCTGCGTTCATTTATCAAGGGTTAATTGGTGCAACACATATTACAGCTAACCTGGAGGTTAACCAAGAGTTATATTTTAACCCGAGGTTAGTAAACCTTAGATTTTTACCTCAGTTGGTGCAACCGGCCCTTAATATTGTGGTCTAATTTGGTCCCATTGCTTGTCTCACTTTAGTCTCATTTTATAGTTTTTCTCTAGGAAACCACAAGAGATTTTTCACTTGGGCACACAAGCATTTCACTTCAAGAAATGCGGAAACAAGAAAACAATTGCAAATTTTAGGAGTTTCAGAGAGGCAAGGCTCAGAGTTTTCAACTCTGAACATGTTATCTACTGTTCTGGTGAGGCCAAGGACCCGGGCGTATTAAAAAGGGTTCCATGCTCGGCTACACTTCCTGATGCTAAATTACAGGCTGCATGCACCCCGGCGCAATGGCACTGGGGTGTGCCAGCCATTCATAAAGCGTAGGGAGCAACACCTCTCGCTACAACAAACTACCTACAGGAAAGTCCCAATAATTCATATTTTGCATGCAAAGGGTTGGGTGGTGCATGATGTGTTTTTTTTTTGTGAGCTCCAGCTGAGGTGGCTCGGCCAGAGGTTCACAGCTGAAGGTGGTTGCAGCCCAGAGTTGAATTCAAGTAGGCCAGAAACGAGCACATTGGGAGGTAGAGAAGAAAAAAAATAGGATCAACTAACTAACAATAATGCGTGGCAAATTATGCTAGTCTTAATAAAAGCATAATGGTTCCAGATCTTGATCAGGTGCTCGTTTTATCAGCCTGGCTCCCTGGGTTTTAGGGGGGGGGGGGGTAAGGAATAAGTTATAGGCAAGCAGCTCAGCCCACCGCCATAAATAAGTCATGTACCCCACCAGGAGATGCAAATTGGGCTATTCAAACCAGAAAGCTACCAGTTCCTCTTGTAGGGTTGTCAGCATTTAGGGACCCGCAGGGGTTCTGACATTAAGGACACTAAAGTTTGTCAATAATAAATTTTTAGAACACTTGTGGAGGCATTAAGGCAATTTTAATGTTTATGAGGTGAACTTTCAGGGAACTTCGAATGGTTCCACATTTTTTTTTACATGAAAGAACACACAAAATATATTACGTAGTTTTATTCATCCCTCACGTTTGCTGTTTTGAAAGTTTATGGTTAACTCTGTTCTGGCTGGTACACAAAATCTCGTATACACATGGCCATAAACCCTACACCAGAAATGGAAAATTAGGAAAACAACCGCTATAAATAAATTACAGGGCATATCCAACATTTGCACAAAATTGTCCAAGAGCACATGTTAAAGTTAAACAATATGGTGGAATAAACAGGTGATTTATTTTGAATTTTGCACGTATCACACAGTACATGTACTGTAAACATAACCCACGTCTTGCACTTATGGAGGAAGATTCTGTTACATTCTCGAGGACTTTCTGCAGTTCAAACACTCCCTAAACTTGCATAGTCCAGCGAACATTACTAGAATATCTAACGAGGAAACAACAACATTTCTTACTTGCAGAGGCGAATGAATAATTGTCATCAATGAAACATAAATGCAATGCTAGTAATTGGGAGGCGTGGGTTTGATGCGAAACTGATCACAAGGACAGCTAATTAAGCAAGTCTGTAAACGGCAGTATAAAGGCTGCCATTTTAATCTCCCACGAAATTTATACATAAAGGTATTAAAATGGAATCGAACCGAGGAGAAACAACATCCATTTCGTCGATTGTTTGTGCTTTAATAAACAGCTCGAAGAACAAGGTTACAACGTCAGTAGAGCAAAACCATATAGATAGATGCACACTTCTCTGGTTATCTTCAAGTTAAATACCGTATTGTGTATTAATGATGCCATGAATAGATAAATAGAAGGGTGTTGTTACTAGGAAATAAACAATTCCAGTTAAACCCATATCCGACCTATTGAAATACTCAATGCGTTAAGGTACAATGAACATTTTATCTGACAATCGACATGTTTGGTTATGTCCAGAATTTAACAGTCAAGAACTGCACTTCCCCATCTTGCCAAACACTACATGTGTCACGTTGCTCAACAGTGACAACCTACCTAAAGTGCCATGCTGCGAACATTTTTTCAGACAGATCTGATGATGAACTTTGACTCCTCCATCCGTGGACTGGCCATTTCCCCCAGCTGATCCTGTCAGTTCAAACAAGTTCCTGACTATCAGGGTAATAAATCGGAAGGAAATCTGGGCCAAATCCAGTAGGCTTATACCTTAAATCAGAGCTTACAGCAACTTTAAGCTTGTGACGGAAAACATTGGATCGACAGTGGCGTCCATGGATGCTTGCCAGTGGAGGCATCAGACCATGCATCAATCACGCAGAACATTCCTCTTAAACGTTATCCATTAATTAATTCAATGCAGACATTTATAGATGTCAGATAATCATGTGGGAATCAACACGCAATCCGTATCCACAACAATAAATCTGAAACGCCATTGTAATTTAGAATTGCAGATCTAACCAGTCTCCTTGCATTGCTACGCCAGCTCTTTGTGGTGTTTGGTGCTAACAATCTCAATTTATACAACTACAAATAGGTGTAGTGTTACAATGATGCGGAACATGAAGCCATATTTACCTGCAAACCACAAAAATGAGCAACAAGTCATGCTCACCATTCTCTAATGATCCTAGTTTAAAAAAATCACATTCTATAGGCTACCCCATATTGTAGCTTATGAGACATCCAAATGTTATTCCAACAGAAAATTACAAATTGTTGATAATGTTCATAACACTAAAATGTTGGGTTAAAGCTACCCAACGTTGGGTCACAATGTTATTAACGCAGGTTTTGGCTAAAATATGCCCAGGTAAATGTGAGGTTTGTGTTATTTATAATAAAGTTACCCAATTATGAGTCGATTATAAATAACACAAACCTCACATTTACCCAATTCTGGGTGAATATTTTAACCAAAACCTGTGTTAGTAACTGTGACCCAACGTTGGGTAGGTTTAACCCAACACTTGGTTGTAACACTTAAATTCAACCCAATATGTTAACCCAAAGTTGGTACAATGTATGTCCATATAGCACTCAATATTGGTCTGCATTTTAACCCAATATTTTTAGTGTAATGTATATCAGCGTGTGCTCTCATACCATTGAGACAGATACATAGAATAAATTCCCTTTGTGATATTAGGGTCTCATTTCGTTCCATTCATAGCTTGTCTCATATTGTTGCATTATCTCATAAATTTTCTTAGAGACCACACGGGAATGATGGGATAGTCACGTGCACCACTCCCATCCAGGGCCTAATTCGAGTTTGATACATAGTTCAACACACTGACTACAGCATTAACCTCTTAAGGAAAACACAATTGAAATTGGAAAATTACAGACCTAAACGGAAAAGTAGTTGGGTGCTTGCCAATGGATGCAGCCCGCACGTTGCAGCATTTCTTGGCTGTGCCTCAAAGCAGAAATACCGAAAGTCGTTGCCAATTTCGGTTGGTATCTTCAAAATCCAGGTAGAGTCCAGGGTGCAGTCCTGTTGGGAGGGAAGTTGTCGTCCGTTATCCCAAGAAAAACCCGGACCCCAACTTCAGTAGAAAATCCGTCGGAAGTATATATCCTCAGCACTCTCTGCGTGTTCTCAACTTGAGATAAACTTCAACCTGGCACCTTGCCCCTCGAGCTATCCCCGTCTGGTGAAAACGGAAAGGGTGGGCAACCTTCCGCCCACTGCCTTCGAAAATAGCAAGCAACCTTGATGCTTTTTTTCCCTCTTTTCCTCTTTTTCGTTCCAGCAAACAACCGAGCACCATTGGCTGCTTGCAAGTCAACTCGCTGCTATTTCGTTCTCCAAATCCGTCTTTAAGCCCAACCAACCACCAACACACACCGAAGCCACATTACCACCTTATTTGTCGTGAACACAAACAGAGGTCAGTTACCAGCAGTTTTAAGCCACGCCACGTATACCCTAGCTACCTTCCCCGATCAACGATCGGTTCCTGGTTACAAAAATCAAAACGTGCATCGGTCGCTTCCGATGTTTTCTAGGTCGTCAGGATGTTTATGATTGGAAAAGTCGCTAAACAGTCATTTTTTTTTAAGGTCAACGCAAAAAAAGGTGTTGTTGCACACCTGGATTTGCGTGCGTTGCAGAAAAAAAAAAACCCAATTCTGGTCAAATGGGGTCACGGAGCAGGTAAACTTAATCGGACCGACAAGTTTAGGGGAAAGATGACCCTTGTTCCTACAACAGTGTCCCTCCTTACAAGTTCAAAATAACGAAATGGAAACAAAAAATTCAAAACATTATGGGATCTCGTTTTCAACTCTTTAAATTCTATACGTACTTATTACAAAAATTATATTTTCCTACAAGGTCAAACAAAAGTTGAACCTCCCAAAATGCTAATTATTCAAAACAACATGTGGTCTCGTATCGAATTCACTTCTTTTAAAAACGAACAGGAAAATGGTTTTCTCAGATGTCAAACAAGTTTTAATCTCGCCATTTATTCAAATAAAACGTATGGAAAAAAAATTGATTGCTTTATGATGCATTGAATTTTTTATTAAGTTGATTTATTTTAAACCAAAAAAAAACATCATAAAATGGATGTAAGATCTGATGATTTTCTGTATTTTCAGTACCATAGTAGTAAAATATATTCAGAAGACGACAAATGCATGGAACAATTTGATTTCCAAGTAGGCCTACAGTAAAACCTGCTGAAGGTGCCCACCCAAAAAATAGCCATGCAAATTCGGTCACTGTATACAGGTAGTCACTATACAGATAATTTTTATGAAAGAAATAAACATACATTACATGCATTGCATGAACTAAAACAAATTTATGAAAAATGGTCACTGTGCTGAAGTGGTTACTTTACCAGGTTCTACTGGGCGTGCGTGCTTGTATGCTTTTGGTACCTTGTTTATAAAAAAAATTCAGATTCCAGTTCTTATAGTTTGGATATATTAGTCTATAACGAAACTTCAAGATTACAAAAAAAGTACGTAGGAAACAGAGTGAATGAGTCATCATCCTACTCTGCCATCTTGTGTTCAAAAACAATGCATCAAGGATGTGCTGTCATCAGACATTAGCAAAAGCATCTGGCTTCAAGACCACCAAGTAGTCCTTGCCACGTATTTGTGTTTTTGTCCTTCTCCCACCAATGGTCAAAATCTCAGCCGGTTGGTCCCAAAAGTGGCCAAAGCCATCTGAAGAAGGCGTCACGAGGGCATTATAGGTGAACAGATTCAGGATGGCAGTGCAGGTCGTGCCTCTCAGCACCATTGTACAAAGATTTACAGGAGTTTTAAGTCCAACATGTAGAGCCACTACAGGAGGTCAAATCACATGTCTCTGGGCCAAATACGCCGAGGTATTTTAAAGTTGAGGGGAGCGAGTCTCTCAAGCATAACCAACAGACATGCCTGGTAAACCAGAAATTTGAATGTTACCGATAGCTACCAGCTAATTTCCTAAATTACAACAGGGCTTACCTTTCCACCCCAACATGCTCAATTGAATTGGTAAACAGGTGGCATAGGTATCCCTCAATTTAGGTCACCGAATAAACTGTGTTGTCGGCTACCATTGTGAATGATGATGTTTATGCATAATGCAAAATGCAAACCATTTTCACAGCTACTCTGGGTGGGCAGATTTCTTGAAGTTCTACATTCCTCGTGCAGAATTAAGCTTACCTCCCTGGCATAATCTCTCAAATTATGAACAGCAGTAGCAAGTTCCAGAAAACTTGAAAAGCGTTAAGTTTAATTCAGATACACATTTCTTCAGGCTATAGGCCTACATTTTGCCTTCAATACAACCTCATCCCTCTTTGAATTGGAAGTACTAGTTTTCCCACTTGCAACATTTCTAATGGAATCACTAAAGTAAATTTGCAACCTTATGCCTAGTCCACACCAAGGAAACATTTCCATGAAACTTGAAACTGTTTCATGAAATGTTTCAATGGTGTTGCATTAATTTTGACACCTTGTTTCACGACACATGCTGCACCAGATAAGTACATATCAAAACATGTGCATTTCCTTGATGTGGACTAACTAGACATTACAGACTGTTCAGACGAGCACGTTTCAAAAAAAGATTAATGTGGATCAGGACAATATATAACATTTCTTGCATAACCTCTATAAGAACTGCATTGCAGTTTGATGAGTTCCATATCGAAATATCTGAATTTTCAGATTTGTTTTGTAGAAATAAGATTTGAAATTGAGGTAGCATGTTGGGTTGTCAATTTAAGTTCTCGCAGAGAAAGGTAGGTACTGGTAATTTGAAACAAAAACACATTTCCTCAAAATGGAAACGATTTGAGCAAAAATTTTCAAAGATTTGAGCAACGATTTGACCATAAAATTCCAAGTTCCAGAGCCTCATAGTGATTAAAAATCATTTATATTGAATGCGTTAATCTGGGATGATTCCAAATCAAATTGCCATTATAATCACAAGATGGTAGTGTTCAAGCTTCCTGAATTCAACTCTTTGATGACTAGAAGTCTAGACAGTAATCGGACGACACGTTCGGGATCTCCATAAATGATGAAAATCATCGCGTGAACTCATCACTTGACCATTTCTTAAACTCACATTTTTTTTTTTGCACCAAGGTTAACGTTCTCCAGAGAATGGAATTATACAAAACGTCATGAAAAGCAGTCATTAAATACGAGAAAGGATGTGGCATAAGGTAAAACGTAGACACTGCAAACACCCACGTAACGCATACCACTCAAAAATGTACTACCTGGAGCAGAAGACGAGAACGAGTATTGGATTTGGCACTTTAAAAAAAAAAAAGAAAACCTTAGGCTCCACCAAACAAGCACAGGCTGAGGAAAAGAGAATTAGTGACCTCACCCTATCCAACACCTTCCAAGTACTTTGGCATTGAGCTTGAGAATTTTATCAGCCAAATTTTCTGATAAATGATACGGGCCAAACCAGATTGCTCCAGGAATACGAATAAAGAAGAAATCTAATACACATATTAGTATTACCAATCCCAAGATAAAAGTCCAACCTTTCCCCTTACCCTCCAATATTTATTCAAATCAAAAAAAGCTATCATTTAACACTGGGGACACTACCGGTTCACATCTTGGCCAGGCTTAGTATATGCAATGTGACACATTTTAGATATAACAATTTTGGCAAAGAAGCAACAAGAGGAAGTTCCACAGAAATGAATAATTCAAGAAAACAAAAAAAAAAGTAGGTCTCGGTATATTAAAAGCGAGCACGGCCATTTACCACAATGTTCATAAGTGGAGACTGCAATTTAGCATGCAGTCAAATTTGAATAAAAAGCAAAGAACACATGCATTATACACTATGAATGTATAATAATAAGCATAAGAATGAGACTTTTACATTTTCTTTCATTGTGTTCTACATTCATATCTTACATGTGCAATCTCTGATGGGTAATTATCACAATTCTATAATGCCCGAATTTGTAGTTGGGTAAACTTGTTGAGATTTGACTTTTACAGGTTATCAATGTCTGGATTTCATAGAATTATCACTTATCAATTACAAGCACAATTCTCTCAGTTTTGTTGATTAATTTTGACAACTGATAAACCAAAAATGAAACTCAGAGGATAGGCCTATCAACTATGGCTTAAAAAACTATAAAGAAAACCAGTTGGAAAAAATATTCATTTGCATAATCTACAAATTTACAACCTGTTAAATTAAGAAGAATGTACATGTATTCCAGATGGGATCCCTTGTTCTAACTTATCAACTACAGTTAATTCAGAATTTGTTCAAACAAGATGGATACACATGTCTTTGCAAAGTTCATTCATAATTTTACTTGTAATACTTGATATTGGCAAACAGTCTGAATTATGTAGACTAGCCTCGCAAGCACTACTGGTAATAAGCCAGAACATTTTATATTTGTACAACAAGGTTGCAAAATGCAGTCGGTTTCTGACAGGTGGTTAAATATGTACATACACGCAATACATATCACTTGTACCTGGAAAGCTTAACTACTGCTCATAATCCCAAAGTTAAAAATTAACCAAAAACGAAGAAATAATAGGCCTGGTGAAGGAAGAAAAATACATCTATACGTTAATGAAACAAGATACTAAATCGCCTACAGTTTATTATCAAAGGAATTATGATTTCATTGCATAATAATGATGATATAGTGCTTATTTTAGGGTCACGCGCATATAAAAAAGGATTGAAAAAATATATTGCAACCATCAAAATAAATACTATTGAACTAAATTTTAATCTGATTTATTGCTACTTTCTGGTATTTTAATACCTGCCCTGCAAACCTGAACAAAATAAGAAATCTGGAGAAAATGTATTCCAACATCATTTCATTTTGTTTGTTGTAGACTATATTAGCCTATACATTTTAGTTCGGCCTCCGGAGGATTTACAGGCAACACGATCTTTCTGTATACCTTCAGCTGAAAAATATCTGGAAATAATACCACCTGTTTTGAGAATAACCTAGCTATTTGCCACCGTGTTGTTTAAATTACACAGCACAGGTATAAGTAGTTTAAATCAACTTCCATTCACATTTATTGACAGGTCGCCTAATTTTCTGTTGAAACAGCACCCTAAATATATTCCTCATTGTTATGAATGTTCTATTGTGGCAAAATAAGATGATACAAAGAACATAGCACAAGTTGGCACATAAATAGAAAAGCTGGAACAAGCCAACAAATTTCGACGTGTTATATAGATGCACCAGAATTATAGTGGACTACTCGTGGTGCTGCACAAACTTCGTCAATTAACCTGATAATCTGACAAGTTGGAAACTGGTTGACCAACATTTTGGTCGATTTGCCAAAGAAAGAATCAGAAACATCATTTTCCAACGTTTGTAGCACATGCCACTGAATGCCCACGCAGCGAATGTGACACACATGATAACCTAGTTGAAAAATAGTGACCAGGGACAGTTTCAACTTTCAGCTAAAAAGCAAAGCCAATTTATATTCCTGTTATCGTGCGAAAATGAACAGGCTAGTGCCTGGCCAAAAAACTGAACCGCATGTGGGCATCCATATCAAGGTTCTAGAATAATTCAAGCTTCATATCTTTGTGTACAAGCTCATTTAAATCGTACAAATAACTAGAAATTGGTCACAAAAAAATGCACCTCCATTATTAACTGTATAATTTGTATTTAGCCAACTAAGACCTCAATGAGGAAGCACCAAGCAAGCATGCTTAAATGAAAACGATAAAAACCAATGCATCCTCAAGACAAGTAGAGGTGAAATCTGCCATAATGTAAACAAATTGTGTAATAAAATTCACGGATATGTTCTTAAATTACAGAAAAAAAGGGTAGGTAACTACAACAAATTAATGTGTTATGACCCTGGCATAACGATTCCAAAGTATAGCTTCAACAAATGCAAATTACATCAAAAAACATAGGCTATGTTACCTTTGTACAACAAAACTGCTTAGTGTGGGCTAATATATTTGAATCTGATTATTAAAAAATAAAAAAATTAAATCAGGTTCCCCTATTAGCTCGCACTAATATAGGCATCAAATATGGTTTGAATTGATGACAGATAATTGTAGATATCTGTCGATTATAGAACAGTTTTTATAGACCAGATGTTCCAACAAAGGCAAGACCTCCATGTAGGCTATCTTATCACAGCAAAATATAGGGTCAGCTGATAGAACAGCACTATACAGGGTAACGCTACTACGTTACAAAAATATCAGTATTACCGCGTGGGGAATAAACCAGCAAAATTCACGGGGTTTAATAAGAAGGGAATAGCTTTTTAACGACCCTAATTAATAATTTCACAAATGAGACTATTAGGTATCCAGATATGCAAGCAAGGCCCACCTAATAGCACAATTTGCGATATCGAAACCCACACGAATAACACGGCTACGTTACGTTGACATTTCGTCACCAGTGTATGCAAACAAAAGAAATTTAAAAGGTCATGCCGTTTAAGGTGAATATGGCCTCATTTTTTTAAAAATAAACGGTGACCAAATTGCTATGCATATTCAGTATGTCGTAAAGGGTCGACATAACGCCATTATTACAAATGCTAGGGGTTTTTTTTCATCAAATTTCGAACGTTTTTGAAATCGAACCGAGCGACTCATTCGTTCGTAAGGTTGGCCAGAATTCTCCCTAATTGTTTCTTTTCATCGGTCACTAATTTCTGAATCGAGAAAACGCTTAAAAACATGCTTAATCGACGCGAGAAAATTAGTTCCTACCTTTTTCCAAAGGATTTCCAAAGCAACCAGCATCAGCAACTGTCACCAGTTCCCCATACTATCCCGACATGCATTGCGCCAGGAAGAAAATTCATGCTAACACGTTTTTAGCAAGAGCGCTTTTAGGCTACATTGTGCGCCTTTCAGAAAATGGGCAATTCATAAACACAGGGTAGATTTGGCGCTTAAAGATTTATCCCAAATTGTTAGCTGTTGCCTTAACATGTTCAAACCTGAATTTTTTGTGAGATTGAAAACTCTTCTAACTCTACCCAAATTTTCACTTTCAAAAGTTTTTCGTAATCAAAAATTCAAACAAATTGAATTGTTAACATTAATGAAATATGGATAATTTTACTTGATTGTGATTACAAAAATCACTAAATTTTAAAATAGGCCTAAGTCACCAGTTTGCAAAGGAATAAATAATTTGAAACACTTCATCAGGGGGATAAAAACATCCCAAAGAAATACGTTTTTAAAAACTAACCAAGCGTATTGAAAGTGTATGAAATTCGGATAATTTTATTGATAAGGATATATAACATAACCAAATGCAAATAATCACAAGCTTGCTAAAGAACAATGCATTTTAAGCACTTATTTTTGCAAATTTTGGTTAAAATAAATAATTTTAAAAAAGCTAATTATTCTTGATGGCAACATAACAGTAAATTCTCTAAATGTATATAAAGTTTCCACTTGTGTGCGAATGAATAATGAATTTTAAACACTTGTCAATGTGATAAAAACAAAAAATAAATACTTTCATAAATTACATACTACTTGAAGATAAGGAAAGAATTCAGTTTAACGAAACCTTTTTTTAATTTTTTGCACAAATTTAAACTTTTACATAATTATGCCACAAAGTGCTTCAGATATCATATTCTGCTTTGCATGAGGGGACAATTAAACGTCGTCAAACTACAATTAATGTGGCTACATCGAATAGTACTTTTACTAGCAATGTTACCTTTATTGCCAACATAAATGATAATTTTGTAAGAACAACTATTCCAAAGACGACTAGCTATTGATGCAACTTTTCTCAAAATTTAGTGGTTTGCACCAATCTCCGGTTAACGTAATCTTCTGTGAAAACTAGTTTTTGGCAGTGCCTGATACTTAAAAAAATGTTAGCTACTTGTTATTAACCTGAACATATTAGAATAGTATTCAGTCCGCCATGATGTCCTTCTGGCCTGATTTGTGGGTTATGCGTTATACATATCCATTAATAATTCGTGGATTGGATAATTGAAAATGTAACTTTTAATATAGATAATGAAGGTGGTCGCTCTGAAAACGCTGTTATTTTAATTTCAATTTTTTATGAGTCATTAGCGTTGAGTCAGTGCGCTAAATAACAGGAACAACATGTGGAGGCCGGTCACGTTTTTTTAATATAAGTTTTGGTCAATGGAACCAAAAAAGCTACAAAATCTGCTAGGCAAAACGCTTATAGGTTCATCAAAGCAAAATATTTTTTAGTAAGAAAAGCTTTTAAAATGTTTATCTCTATGCAAAATGTGCGTGGAGGTATTTTTAAAATTAAATACCCCAGTTTAAATACACGAAATAACCAAAAATAACCCGAGAAGTTGATTAAAACAATCTACCCAGATGCTGGTTGGCAAACCGCGATAAAAGGGCGTATTCAAATTTCTAGTTCTGTTTATGACCTCTTTGAATAAGAAAGATTAATGAAAAATAATAAATTAACTTTGTATTAATAAACAGACCACCTGTAATTTTAAAACAGTTCAGGTTTCATTTGCACCACAATTCAGATTCAACTTCAGAGAATCACTCTATTTAAAAAACAAATAAGACCGCCCAAAGTTTGCAGAAAAAAACATTGAAAAATCTCTCGAATAAAGTTCAGAGCACAAGGAACATCTGGCTGAAAAACCAGTGACAAGAAGGGCCAGGTAACAAATTTCGTAATGTAGAGAGTAGATGAATGCAGTTTTAGCAATTTCTGAGAATACTTCTGCAACACGCATGTGGCCCACACATTCACATGGATATCTGCAGGCTTCATAAATGAAGTCACTCTTTTTGAACATCAAAGATTGCTAATTCTAAGAATTTATCATGTGAAAAATTTGCTTTACTATATGGCATATATAGATATTCATGTATATCCAAACATCCCATGAACAACTATGCAAAATTATGGGCGCCACTCTTAAACCGATGTGCTTTGTTCTAAAATTCTGGTAAAGGAGAATGTACAATTTATGTAAACATTTTCAGAATCAATAGGACTCCCTCGAACACATGCTGATTTTCTCCTCGATTTGGGTGTGTTCAAAGTGGTCAAATAAAAACAGAAAAAACTAAGGTGGACAAGAAGGTGGAGGCGGAAGGCGTGAATGCATGGCGGAAGGGCAACTTTTCGATTTTTTGAATCAATATCCCTTCTCCACCTTACATTTAATAACCTTTTCTTTATAAATCTAAATGAACTTGCTACTTAACAATTGTAACTTGTTAAACTTGTTTTTAGGAAATTTTTAAGGAAACAGGATAACCAGTGGCTTCCACTGATTCTTTTTATAAGACTTAGAAAAACAACTTTTTCCATAGATAGATCATGTTATCAATTAAGATATTCACCAGAAATCGAAAGTTATTTAGTAATTTGAGATAAACTGTAATTATTGAGTTAATGCATGTGAAATTTGATCGATATTCACTTTTATAGTTTAAACAACAGGGTTCGTAATGAATATCATGATATTTTCCTTGAAATCTTTGTTCATTTTTATTGTGCAAAGGAAATAAAAGTTAAAAAATTTAAAACGATAAAACGTGAAGAAAATGTTATTAAATTTAAAACAATTTATAGAATTAAATTAACACAAATTTTTATTATTAGAAAAAAAAAACACTAATCAACCCATCATAAACTGAAACCCAAACTGAAAGGAAAAAATATTGGGAATTCCCCCTCATAACTCAGCATGCATGTAAATCTTAAGTTCCAACTATTTAGTTAGTTACAACTCAGTCTTAACACTGCTTTTAGTTGCAACTGCAGTTTTTTTAAATAAGAAGTAGAGGAAAAAAAATTGCTGCTAATAACGACCCATAATTTACAATGTATCAAGAAAATACCACATTCTGGAAATTTACATCTGATATTTTTTATTCATACGAAAATATCACGATATTTTCTAACCCTGGTAAACAACACAATTTGTAAAAATCAAAAACTTACGTTTTTTTTTTTTGCATTATACTACTTTTGGAAAACTCCAGATAATGAAAATTCAATTAAACTAAGTTTTTATTCCAATCTCATTGCATTCTCACTTGACAACATCAGTTCATGATAAAAAATATAGTCTAGTTTCCAGACTTATATGCACGAAGTGAGTAATGCATATTTATGCCATTATAAGTGCCAGGCATTTTTACTGCAAGGCAATTGGTAAGCTCATAGGAACAAGTCACCCATACTGAAAGCGATTTATTACCAGAACTAAAGCAATAATATACGTGAAGACAATTTCAAAATGCTTTTCTTTCTTTTCTCTCCTTCAAACAGCCTATGCAATGTAAAGTGATCTTTTGGACAATAAAGTAGATCATCCATTAGGGACTTAGGTAACATTTTTCCTCCTCAGCTGGAGCAGACATGTGTGGGCCGATATAATACGAACAAAAACATGTACCAGACAGTTACATCGCAGGTGTATACATGTATTATGAAGACAATAAGATTGTTTTCAGAATTTGATTTCTTGTGCCTCCTAGTTCAATAATCACTTTGGTCTAGAAAATAGTAACTGTTTAAATACTGGTACTTCAAAACTTGTTAATTAGCAAAACATTGTTCTCCTATTATCTTCACACTATTTACTGTCTGTAAATCTGATAAAATAAGTTTGTTTAGCATATATACACATTCTGAAACCACCCATGTGGCTAATGTTTTGTAATAGGGATCATAGCCAGCAATGTTGATATACTAACCAAACTGTCAACGAAAATACAATATATTTCAAGACGGTCAATCGCTGTCCTCCTGAAAAGACTAATGTACCCAGGGAAGAAACCATGCTATTCCAGTTTCAGTCATGCAATGATGACTGTTGATGGACTTTTGAATGGTGCATACAAACTGCAGGCCTACTTGTCAGAAAACTGTCAACTCAAAATGATAGCTAGCCTGATAATATTATCTGTTGAACTGACACCATGTGGGAATAGTAGGACAGAATACTTTCTAAATATTAGGAAAGTAAAGCATAATAAATGTTTAAGGCGGAACAAAATGTTCTAATCTCAGAACAGGAAAATATTAACTTTCTTGATACATGTTACATTTATTATCTAGTACAAATTCAGCATTGGTGACAAAATTTAGAGCATGATGAAACCGAACTCAAGTACATTTGAGCAGATTATAAATTATACTTCATGACATCATGCTGCCACCTAGAGGCCTCCATGAAACGTGGACAGCCTTTTTAGTTTCATTTGCAACATATTAAAAATGTCATTTGTTGATAAAAAAATGTCAAAACATCAGATAGAAGTATTAAAGATATGCCATAAACTTTTGGAATCAGAAACTAAATAAAAGCCAAACATGTTTCCACTTGTCACCGGAAGACGGGTTCAATGACATAGCCATGACTCAATTTCGTCAAATTCATGGTAAAAAAACCAGAAATCGATCCATGTGGGATTTGTCTTATTTTTTTATAACTTGATTCGTCTTGTAGAATAATTAATGACAAATAAAACTACACCGCCCTAATATTTGGAATGCCTGCCATCATGACAACAGTGTCATGTGCTTATAAAACTCAAGTAAAGCTAATATTTGATTGCATAAAACTTCAATTATTGAAAATGAAATCATTGGTGATGCAACAAAACATGTTAACATTTGTGCACAGTTTATGTTACTAACACATTAAACTTTGCACTAGGGTACATTGCATTAATGTGTACATGTACTAAAACATTTTGTAATTCAAACGAACTGGAAATTGAAATTGTTTGGAAATAAAATCCAGCAAATGACTCAATGTCTGTTGTCTAAAATATCCCTGATATTTAATTTAATATGCAAAAAAAGGGAATTTGAATTATTTATAACCCTTGTTTTTAAGCTACCTATTTTCAATAAAGTCTGACTCATACAAAGCAGAATAAGTAGAATGAGTTTTTATGTTATGGGAATCGATAACACTGATTAAAATCGATGAAAAAAACCAATGATATTATAAGTTTAGAATACCACAATTAATGTATAACATCTTAACACATTTTTTTAGCAAATATGATACAGTTACAGTACAAAAACTGGGCATTTTAACGATTATCCTAACCTTAGAGCATAATCATTAATTTAACGAGCAAATGCTTTAAAACAAGATTATACAAAACTTAGAAGATTTAAATGTCAACACGAACAAATTAGATCTTCACTTTTTCAAACTGAAACTAGTTTAAACATTTTCACGATCATATGGCTTGTAAACACGACAAGTTTTCCAATCAAATGTACATATTTAAATACGAGCTTGTAAATGTGGTTATAAAACTATCTAATAATACGTGTAAAAATCACAAAATGCTGTTACATTTGTAACAAAAGTACTTTAATTAAAAAAAAGCAATTGACAGGCTTACCTCTAAATTGAAAAACTTGGTTTCACAACCAACAGGTGATTATTAATTCCGGGCTAATTGGCTCGAATAATTAGCATAACAATTTCTCGATTAAAAAGTCCAAATCTTGTCTTGTTAATTGCTGGGACAAATGAAAACGAGTTAAACGAGAGGTCCTCCACACAAAAACTCATAACCGAAACCAGTGAAGCAGGATTGAAAACTGGTAAAATAAGACGACTCATCGATGAGCACATGTGGTACCTTATCACTAGAATTTCATCATGTTGTCACAGGTGACCAAGAGTAGTAGGAGTAGGAGGAGTTCTTAGCTCAACACGCCCAATTAAGTAGGTGTGCGAGGAGGCAACGACCGATCCATTTTTATTGCGAAACTTGAAACTAATAATGAGAACTTTCAAAAATAAAAAAAAAAAAACATTGGACACGTCAGAAGATGCAACCTCTGGAATGGCACTGGTACAAAAGGATGACCGCACACAAGGGGAATTTCTTAATTGCAGCTAGAAGAACTTTTAAAAAGGCAACAATTGAAAAGCCCTGAATAAATGTGGAGAAACCAGTTTAGCGAACCTTAAGCGTTTTTTTTTTATATAATTAGATTGTCCATAAATAACAAATAACAACAACTGTTTCTGCAGACTGAGCAAATAAGAGGAGTTTGGGAATGATTCAGCACGTTGAGAGAGAGCATCCTGCATGCAAATTTTATTTGAATGTAACAATGATTTTAAACGAGTCAATATATTTACAGTGTAGAGGGAAAATAGGGGGTTGGTCTAAACTAAAATAAACAAAAACACCGAAACAGAGACCAGTTACCCCAATTTTACCCAACAAATAACGCGCCTGACCTAATAATGCTGAGCGCGAGGTGAATTTCAAAACAAATTAAAGCAAGCCATTCTTAAATCTAAACAATACAAAATCAGCTGCAAAGGTGATTTTTCAAAAAAAAAAAAAACAATGTATATTATATATTAGCGAGAGCATTTCCTGAATAAAGCTCGTAAACCTGGTAGCACCAAATTTAAAATCTCCATAACGTGGTTTCAAAACAAAAAATTTCATAACAAAAAATTCAGCAGATGTGATCGAAGGACCATTTTAAAATTGCATATATTAAGAGTCACCTTTCCACAGAAATGGAAATTTTAAACTGAAATTCCCGCAATAAACAATTTTGAGAAAACTAAAATCACTGTGCTGAAATGTTTTTACTAGTAAGAACATTTCAGTTGCTAACAAGTCATAATAAACGAGAATAATAAATAAAATAGCATGAAATAATTTTTTTTACAGAAAAGGATAAATTAAAAATAATTCAATACTGTTTTCATTATAATTTCTTTACCATCTTGGATGTTAATGAATCTTTGCCAACCCAAATCGGCCACTTCTAAATGATGAAATTTTATAGGTGGAAATTAGTGTTCTTCGATCTGTGGTCATGGAATGGATTTCATCCAAGATGAACATCATTAGAAGATCCAAATCTGTTTCAATTTAGGATAAAATCCAATCCGTGACCACAGATAATGGTTCTGTATAACTTAGCACAAACTCCAATGGGATGCTTATGTTAAAGATTGGCCTACTAAGATCAATAAACACAAAACTAACCTTTAAAATGAATTTAATGGCATGTAAGCTAGTTTTTGCGTTATTATAATAACGCAAAAACTAGCTGAGATACAAATTACATGAAGAGGAGAATCATGCAGACAGGAACTGTATTTCAAACTCTAGAATCTTAACCCTCGGAGTGATAAGTGGTTAAAATGTATCCTATCCACTTCAGCCAATTATTTTTACAAGTTTAATTCTGTCATCATTAACCTGACAATAAGAGATTCAAGTGGACAGTGACTGAGTGGGTTGGTAAGATAGCAACTCATCGGGACAAATTTATGTATGCATTTGTCCCCAATACATCAAATGCAATTTTCTAAAACCTGTCCTTGTGCAAATTTTAATTCAAGCAAGAATTGCTTGCCATGACATCAAAGTATGATGCCATCATGAAACTTTCTTCAAATATTTAAGGCACGTTTATAAAGTCAAAAAAAAAAAAAGTTTTGGCTCTCAACGGGCGATTCATGGATGGGATTTTTGATGTTGGTGTCATATTATACACAGTGCATGTACTTTGGTATATGCGATAACATGTACATGTATGTACAGCGTCAATCGAGCTGGAAATCCAATATATTATGCTCCTACTAATTTCGCTTTTTTTAAATAAACGAGTTAAATCTTAATAATTTTAGAGTAGGTCTGAAAAAATCGGCATTTGTAATTATTAATCTTAACCATGGCACAAATAAAGACTATTTTAAGTGACTTTTGCAATGTACGACTTGCATGAAAACTGAACAAAATAAGTTGATGCCAGTGAAAGCATCTTGTATTATCAATACCAGTCAACCAGGAAGTTGAATTTTTATTACATCAGTAAATTCAATTAATTTAACAGTCAATGTTTTCTTAAAATTAAACAATCTTGGACGGGAGCTCTAGTATTACAAATGTGAGCATGTCATTGTTTCTATTAAACGCATCAATAATTTATAGACATAATGAAATGTGGTATTTGTCAATCAAAAAGATCAATAAGAAATATGACAGCAGGTGATGAAATTGTAAATTTCGCAATCCCAGGACAAATTTAAGCGAGAAAATGTTTCATTATTGTTATTATTAGAGAAATCTCAGCTGCTCAGTGCCGGATTACTAAATCGGCAGAATTGGGCCCTTATAGACCCTATGGGCCCCACGTACGGCTGTGACAACGAAAAAGGTCATATACCAAACATTGTCGGAGCCATATATCAAGTGTGATTTGTCCCTCCGGTTGTTTTTATATGTGAATTAATTTCTTTAAAAACAATAGTTTCTCTATTTGTAATTGTTGGTTAGGAAAGGGCCCGGAGATTTCGTCTGCCTAGGGTCCGCCACAAAGCTTAATCCGGCACTGCCATGCTATTATCAATAAAATCCGTCAAAAGACTAGAAATCTTGAATATGTTAAGAATTTTTTGAACATAATTAACACAAATTGATGTTCTGCATTTCTGGACGTTTTTAGTATCAAAAACTACATCCTTAGCGTCCATCGTCACGTGATTAAATTGAGGGTGAAATTTACACATTGTGCAGTGCAATGGAGAATTTCCTGGGAAATGTGCATAGAACTTCCGGTAATAAACCACGGTTTAAAACCGAATAATTGGTTAATATTATTATTAATCAAATACAAAATAGCAACGTAAAATAAGAGGGGGATAGGAGTTTTCATTTGTTTATTATTGAATGGCAGAATATTTAAATTAAAGCAATGGTACAGCATTTCACACGGCAAGTCGAAAAAATTCAGGGATGCACAGACAAAATCCCTATAGTAGGGATACTAATTAAAAATTGAAGTTAAAATAAATCTTACCTAATAGTAGGAAACTTAGTTACTCGTTTTACAATATCAGAGGCTGTCCTTGTGAAAAATCCAGCGCTTATTCGTGTTATCAAAGGTATGGGTGAGCCATTGCTGCTCCAGAAGATGATAGCGCTCCTTGATTAAATATAATGGTTTTCCACGCCTGAAAAGCACAACAAGAAATATTAATTCCAGTTAATTCTTAAACACAGGGTTCTCAAACAACTTGGTTAGATATATATCGCACGGGGTGAGGTTGATATCAGAAAAACTTCAGCATGAGCTTTCACTAGGCAGGGAATTTGACCCCAACTATTCCTAATACGGTTTACCTAATGTAAGTCTAGGCTCTGTATGACTTATATACGCCTGACCTAATATAAAATCCCATTCGATTTAATTGTAACACTTACAACAAGAATATACAAAAGCATATTCCTCACATAAGTTTCTTTAAAAAAATCTCTTAACACACAAAACTGTTGAAATATGCTTACTTAAGATCACGATCTTCCTCTCCAAAACTATCCAAATATACAGATCCCCATAAGCAAGCGCGCTTGCCGCGTATCACAATAATGGTGGATGAGTTCACAGCCAGAAACATGGCAGTACCAGCTCCGCAGTCAATAGAGTGCTTGAAAATAAAATATTTCATTAAAAAAAATCATTAAGAATTTTGTTTTGAGGGAAGTCGTTAGTCAAAAAAATAGGTGGCAACGCACCTGTACGGTTTCCCCCACAGCAAGCTGCCTGCAGCAATTTTCCCTTAAACAGACCAAAGTGCCGCACACGAGACAAAGCGATGGTTCTTTCGGCACTCCGCCACAACGGGAGCATTTCTTTTGGTGATAGTGCTGAAAAATCTGATCATAATTTTGGGGAAGCCGAAGAAGCCGAGGCTGTGACCAAGTCTGATGCTGCGCAAGAAGATTCTAAAAAAATATAAAATACGTCACCCTCTATAACTACAAGAACTTATAACTTTAAACAATCTAGGTAGTCATTTGATTATTAAGAACTGAGCAATTCTTTTTAAAAATCGGAAAATTGAAAACGCGAGAATGTTTTCAAAGCCGTGCTACTGAGAACGCCTCCATAAGATGGCGTTGGTAGCAGTCATTAGCGACTTCGAGCTGCCGCAGTGCCCCATCACACAAATCGCACCTTAAGAGGTAATAATGATTCTTACCCTCGAGGCAATTTGAGCTATATTTACAAAGGCGATGAATTCTTGGCACCAGTTCTGTACCACAACTTTAGGCTCGTCGGTAATCCACGTCAGGCAAACCGCACAGTCGTTCTGAACCTCCCCACTGGCTAAAATTCGCTCGCAGTCACCTAATCCTAAATACCTGCTCAGCAATTTGAACTCTTCATCAGTTTCCTGTGTTGAAAACAAGTCATGAAAATTTTATTGCACCATTTCTTGCCCTTCTGATAAATATACATATTTATAAATTAATAGAGAACCGCCTACTTGTGCAATGGGCAGCAATTCTTTATAAATATGGTGCTGTAGCAAAGCAGATATCCTCATAAATGGTATGCACATCTGTCTGATTTCCCTTTCCATTTCAGGCAAGGTGCAATTTTTCAGAGGCTTCATAAGGAGCGGAAAGAATTAAACATTTTTTGCTAATTGAGCTCGACTAAATAATACAAAAGAATGGCTTGCAGCAAAGAGTTGATAATATAAAAACACAAGTAGAGGACAACAGAACTCCGAAATTTATCTTTTCGGCAGAAAATGTCAGACTCCTTGATGCAGCGAGTTATTAAATTCGTACAAACGTACCAATGGCTTGTCCATGTCTTCATCTTGTAGATAAAGTGCACAATGCTCCAAATTATCAATCACTTCACCCAACACACTCACCAACGAAGTCAAAGACTATGTAAATAATGAAAAATATATATTTTTTTAAATTAATGCATATTTTAAAAGCAAAAAAAAAAACACGTATATAGTAGCTCCACCTACAGACTCCTGTTTGCTTAAAGCTTTCCAATGCATCCTTTGTTCTTCTGACAATTTACAACTCAAAATAGCCACTGCTTGAGTATACACAATATTATACAGCATACGTACCATACAGGTAAAGTAATCTATAAAAAATGAAAAACAAATTATATCACATACAACATCCACTTTTTTGTTTGTAAAATCGAAAAAACATTCATTAATTATTAGAAAAGTTAAAACTTTGGACAACAATTCATTAAAAATTACGCATAACAAAAATTTACAAATTCAAAACACATGGAAAATAAGTTTTTACCTTTATCAATATGAATGGGAAGCGTCAAAACAAACTGCAACAAAACCGCACAAATATCTTTTAATAACAGTGGAATCTCCTTCTCGCATCGGCTTATGCTGAATTGGAAAATCACAAAACTATATGTTAACTGTCACGTTAATCTGCAAGTACGGTGCAGACAATCTTCAACAATCGGGCAAAAAGTTACTCGAAAATATTTATAGTAAATTGCGCATCAAACAAAATTCAGCCTTCAGACTTAATTTCTCTTTTATAAACACATTTATAACACAGTTATACCTTGAAAAATTATCCTCATTCTGCAAGCCCGTAATCGTTGGCCATAATTGCTGATGGGGTTTTACGGGCAAAATTTTTGAATGTGTCGCGAGAACGTGTAGAAGAGGCACTGCAATATATTCCGAAAATTGTTAAAATTGAAACGAGATATTATCTGTTAATGTTCAATTCATTACAATAAGACTCACCAAAACATGGCCTAAACGAAGGATTTATAGTTTCGTTACAAATGTTCCCGCCCCTGAACACAATCTCCAATTCCAGGTTTGTTCTTTAAGAATAACAGAGGTTAACAATAAATCGATATCATCCAGTACACCGGGAAAAAAATGCAATAGGATATTAAAAATGTACCTGGCCACAGAAGATATAAAAAGAAAAAACACTTCGACACGCTGAGATAGTGAACAACTCTTATACTGATGGTATGTTGCATTTGTCATGTCTTCCATTATGCAGCTCATAGCTTTCATTAAATTTGATTTTTGCTGAAAAAAAGGCCAAAAATCAAGCTGAAGAAAATAGTTGAAACAACGCGGAAGCACTATGAGAAACCTACAGGCGTGGGAGGATCCGAATTAATCAGATGAAGCAATTCGATAGCCAAAACACGTTGATGATTTGATCTGCTTTTAACCACGGAGGTGATTTCATCAATGTCCGGAGCAACAGGTAAAACAGTATTTGCCAGCTGGCGACATATGGGACACCAATATTCTCCTTTGTCGACTTGAAGTGACGGCTGCCTATTGTGAGGATGCTGATTTTACAAATAAGAAAGCGCATTAGCAAAAACACGCCGACGATGAATTACGGCATTAATTAATTGTCCAGATCACTGACCCGAAGAGTTTGTAGGTAGGACGTCTGGCAGTCTAAATGCAGATAATGACCACACGTCCTCACATGAACACCACCTTCCCATCCTATATTCACAGACATTAACCGAGACACCTTTAAAAAAAAAGAAATTAGAAAAGTCACCAAAACATTTCACTAATTGGAAACGAAAATACAGTGAAATCCCTCCTTACGGACACCTCTCCTCATGGACAATTTTGGGATTCCCCTGCCCAAAGTATAGGAAAACCCCTTAACAACGGAAACCCCTCTAACGGACGCGGACAACCAATTTTTTGTCACCAAGATATAAATTTACCTCTCCTAAGCGGATACTCCATGCTTTCACATGGAGCGATTTTCGATTTTCTAACGAGATTTAATTAATTTCTTATAATAATTATTATTATGTGTGCTATACAAAATTACTCTATCTAGTGCTCGTTACGGATTCCTATATAGAAGCATATTGTATTGAACAAAAAAGCAAATTAACTGTTTTGCATTTATTTTTTATTTATTTTTATTTAATTTCTACCCTCCTCAAAGGACACCTCTCTGCAACGGACAACTTTGTTAGTCCCGTGACTGTCTGTTGCAGAGAGATTTCACTGTACCAGTCATCGAGCCTTACATCATCAAAATTGTGACCCAGGTCATCCGACCTCTTGCTCATAAAGGAGGCTCGCCGTTGGCTAACTCCCAAGGCTTTGATTTCCTCTTCGGAAAGTGGTAAGGTTAGCCGATTGGCGTTATTGTTGGAAGAACCTAACACTGCAAAAAAAAAAGTTTCATTCTGGTCAATTTTAACCCAAGTTGAATTTTCTGAGACGATTTATTTATTCCTAACATACCACTCGAAGCCTGAAGTAGACAAACCAAGCCGATGGGTTTTTCGTCTGTGGACGGTGATGTCTGTCCGCATATAGAGCAATCGTATTGAGCACTGTAGCTGCTCAAAGGCTTCTCTATGGTTTCTGAATCGCTGACGTTCACGCCTTCATCCTCTCCACTTGCACTATCTAAAAAGTTCAAATCTTAGATGCGGAATAAAACTCGTTAATACAAAATATATGAAACTCCTGTTAACACTACTGCGAATTTATAACAGCCATGCCGTATACCACCTACCATTTATTACATAGCATGCAAATATATTGAACACACAAAATAAATGCAATTAACCTTTGGACTGTTCCATGAACGCTTTTTGCTGAGAAGCAAATTCCGCCATTAATTTCTGCTGCCTTTCTCTTGCTTTCCGACGCCTGTTTATATAAATAAATTACACGATATATTAAACGACTCTAGGCCAGACAACAGTGGTCGATATTTAGAGTAATTTGGCAATAGCTCAGCAGTTTAAGCCACAATAAATAAAACTGTGCATCTCTGTAGACACTTGCCGGTCATTCCTGTCAGTTTCTCCTTGGGATGTGTCCATGGATTGCTGAGGCCATAACCTGTTCTGAATATCTTGGATTGTTTCGCAATTCTGAGTGCTCATTTGACAGATTCTAAAATAGAATGAATAATTTCAACAAACTTCAACTTTTAAGCCAAAATTAAAATTACTCAATCGCAAATAAATTCATTGCTTACTTGTCGAGAGTCATTCCAATAAAATGGGGTCCACCGCCAATTCGGGACTCATTCCTATGTTGAAAAGTGTTCGAGTTTTGCATGTGAGGAGTGTAACTGTTGGAATTTCCAGAGAGCTTAGAATGCAGCTTCAACAGAAGGGACAAAATGCTTTCGTTCACATCAACATAGTTAGGCGTCAACGGCACCTTTTCCTGGTTAGGAGCATTATGATGTCCACTCTAAAACGGTAGAGAGGAAAATTAGCCATCATAGCATGCAGTGGGGAAATGGCATAGCCACAACCGGCAACACAGCGGACGGCATACCAATAACATAGGTAGCAGCGGACTGGGCACAGGGGAAGTGGGTACTATTCCAATCGATTGCTGCACTGCGGCGTTCATACGTCTCAAAAACATAGCATATCTCTTAGGCAGGGAGGAGTGGGCCGCCAAACTCTGAAACAAACACCTCATCTTGGTTGGAATAGTGCAACAAGCAACTCAATCGGGTAAATAAGAAGGATATTTGGCAACTTGATAAGCATTTGTCAGATTTTTGTTATTATATCCAGCCTTACTTAAGATTCATTACTAAAGTGAATTAATTGTCGACAGCGTCAGTTTGTAAGTGAACAACAAATATAAAATTTAATTTGTGCATAAAAGAGATTAACAAACTTGTCATCTTGTTTAAGCAATTATATAGCTGCTGCATCATGTGTAAACTACCAGCAACCATTAATAAAAAAAAAATTAGCAATCATTCCACATATATGACAGCCCCTCCCTATCCAATATAATGTCTTGTTTGGGTAAAGCAATTAAGACAAAAAGACACAATTAGGCAAACATATTTTGAAAAATTTAACATGCTCATCACAAATTGTGTTGAAAAATATACATTAGTGATTTCAGACATGCAAGCATTTACTTTAGCAAAAAGCCACGTACACCATGCATTGATGGGCTAATAAAATTATAAAAATCGCATTAAAATACGGACTATAATTTAACAAAAACACAAATTTTAGTTTTTAAGTGCGACCATCAACCTTGATTGAAGATGCAAAGAGGGTTTTTGGTGTGCATAAGTTTAATTGTATTTGGTTCGAAATCTGCAGAAATCAAGAAATAAAACAACATGCAGTTTGATCCTAACACGAAAGCATTCATGAGACATTGGAAGGTGGGTAATAACATTTGAAAACTGTGATCGTGCACCACAATTGTTGCTAAACTAAAACAGCTTTAATCTTTAGCAAAGATACTGCTTATATACAGGGTGGAACAAAAGTCACAGCCACCCCACTTTATATTTCTTAAATCCTATAGTTATGAAATTACTCTTAATGCGGTTAAAAAGGAAGTCATGTGTGCTCTATCTGCTAATGTTATTAGAATTTACCAACGAACATTTTTTTCACGAAAACCCAAGTTATAACTTTTTAGCCAGAGCACTTTGGAAAAAATGTCAAATTAGGAAAAGGTAGAGAATGGTCAGTTTGCATGAAATCAACTGTTTTTATCTTGATTGGAAATTATTTAAAGTTATTATAATGTTTTTCAGAACAGAGGGAAACGCTAAATGGTAGTTACGCTGCAGTACAGTTGTGCTCTGCAGAGAACCGACTTACATGTAATGTAGGAGCTTATTGAACAGAAATCTTCATTGGGTTTCTGTATAAAAATGGTTATAGATATAATCTAATAACATCAGTGGATGTAGTACTAATGACCTCCTATTTAACCACATTAACAGAATTTTCATAACCGTAAGATTTAAGAAAAAAAAGTGGGGTGGCATTGAAAATTTGATTATTAGTCCACCCTGAATAATAATTATATACAAACACATCTAGCAAAAATATTAAAACTTAAATTTAGTGCAAGAAACAAACAACAGTTCCTATATAATAAGATTGACAAGATATGACGCTTGCCTTAGCAGACAAAAAAGAACACGAATCTGCCAACCGAATTTAATTTACTTACCCGTGATGGCGGCAATGCAACAGAAGCTTGGGCAGAATGAGGTTGCATTGGACTCGAAGAGGACGTTGGAAGATAAAGTAAAGGGTTTGGAACAGCAACTAGCTGTGTGGACGGTGTTGGCCTCAAGACCACAGCTCTTGGATCTGCTTCAACAACCATCATGTTTGAACCTTGCCAACAAATAACCAAATGATTAAATTTCACCTCTGCATGTCGCGATTAACAGATATTGCATAGCAAATACCTGAAACTGGCACTAAAGCTTGAGAAGTTGTAGGTGCAGTTAACGAAAGTGGAATATGGGTTATCGGAAGCGCGCTCTGATCCTCTGGGGTTCCTAAAACAAAAGCAATAGCAGATATCCATGTTCACTAAACATTAATTAGGTCTAACGGTTTATTGCCTCGATGGGTAGGTCTATAAATCCGAGCCTTACCAGCTTCGCTAGCGATGTCATAGATAGGAGAGTCCAAGCCCGAAGACAATCCACCATCGTCTAAATCAAATTCTGAGTAGCTGTCGACTTCCATGCTGTTACTTTCAGGAATTTCGTCAGTTAAAATTACCTAGTTTTCACAAATTAAGCAAGCATTACGCGTTAGACCGTATGTAAATCATCAAAAAGCGGATAATCATTTCAAAACGATTACCTTGGAAATTGTTTGCTGCAAATTTGTGTGAATAAAACTGCTACTAAACCAATCTTTGAACTGCAGATCGAGAACTTCATCTTCAACAGTACCGCTAAAGTGAAGCAGTTCCTGAAAAAAAAAATGTGATGAAATTGCAGGACGGGCATTTTCCAGTGTCCGTAAAATATTAAGATTTCAGAGAATCTTTGAGCTCATACTTTGCCCGAGAGACTTTCAGAGCCTGAAAAGCTAACAGCCATGTCCAACAAATAAATACACAGGGACATTGCAAATTCTGAAACCAGTGGTTCGTGTACTGCCTGCAACATAAAAATGTGTTAATAGAAGAGACAAAATGCAACAGATTCGGAGAATAACAAACGTGTTCATACCTTAAATAAAATTGAGAACAACATGCCATGCATGGTTTTACACTGTAACAGTTTTCTAGGATCGACATAGCCCGAGTGAACTGGACCAGGCATTCTGAATGGTGGCCAAGGACTGCCAGTACCTTTAAATTTCCCAGATAGATGGGCACTAGAATCGAAAACAACAAATTCAAAATAGATTTTCATAACAAGAAAGGGTAAGCTTTTAAATGCGACTTGGAAAAATAAAAATGACTTTAACGTCATAATACTAACAACTGCGTAAAACGATCCAAAGAAGCTTGAAAGTCTCTTCTGTGCACGGCCCGCAACAACACATAAATGGGGTCATAGTCAAATTCCCATACATCAGCTAAGCATAATAGAGAAGAAAAACTTTATAGAGAAGTCATTTACCAGGTTTAACAATACGTATGATTACTAATGATAAAAAAGCCCTCCAAAAACCACACGGATACTGAACCGACCTTTAGGCACATACATCCCCTGTAACATATTTCCACCAGCTGCAAAGTTCGGAGCTTTATAATCCGAAACCTGCCAAATAGAAATTATTTTAATTAAGGAAAATGTAGAAAATTAAATAACAAGATGCAGGAAATCCTTACAGGCCAGTTGCACCAATTGTGGTGAAAATTTAAGGTTTGCTAACCTCGGGTTAAAATAAAATCCCTGGTTAGCTGTATGTGTTGCACCAATTAACCCTTGATAAAATAACCCATGTTTAGCTATGCAGAAAAATACGACCTCTCCATTTTTCACAAACCCATGCTTGTGCAATGCAAAGGTGGGTTAAACAAGTGTTACACAGCAGGTTAACCCTAAGTTATTCTTAACCTCTGTTGGTTCAACTGGCACTTAATGAATAACTACAAACCCGGGCCAACATGGCTTCAAAATTCTTGTTTGGAGCCACCGAGCCACACTTCTCTGGCATCAAATCAGTCAGTTGGCTATGAGTCTTATCACTCATGCAAAGTAGTGTGACCATTTCCATCTTGGTTAGCTCTGCATCTGACAGCCCTGGACCATTATCAACGAAAATGAGCGTAATTACAAGGATTCATTTATACAGACAAAAAAAAAAGCTTGGAAAGACTACAATTTACCTAAATTTGTACGAACGGAAAGTAAAGTTGCCAAAAATGTCAACATTCCTTCCAACATTGCAATCTCGTGCTCTGGTTCCATCGAAGGCATGTTCGGACATGTATCGAAAGTTAACCACTTGAGCATGTGGAACCTGAAGATATTAAATGATCATTATAGAAACACTGCGCATAAACTGTGTACAATCTTAAATATATAGTGCAAGTTATAACACCGCGTAACTTCTAATTAAATTTTGCAATTCGAAAGGCATTTTTAACGGACTCAACAGCGGACTCGAGAATCCGACTGTCTAATTAAAACAAAGCATTGTAATGGCCGCTGGACGGTGATATGTGGCAATTACCTTTCAAGTACAGTTGTAATAAACCAATCCGGATCTACGTGGGTGGCACACAACTGAAGCAAAAATATATCCGCATCTACCATTGAGTTGCAGAAATGACACTGAATATACGTCATTGCTTGCCCCTTCATTTGAAGTCCATTCCGCACCCACATTCCACAAAGTATTTCACAAAAAGCAACCTAATTTCGACAACGATATGCGTTTAAGCAAAGAAGTGACAAAGTTCAATCCCATTTCATGATATTGTTATTTACCTGCGCTTTTAATGGATGTATCATTAAGTATTTTAGAATATCGGTAGATGGCAATATGTTTTCCAGTTGTTCATTTTGAAATTGAACAGCTTGGTTTATAAATACGGCCAGATAGCGATGCAATGGAAGATGAAACGAGACTTGCATTTGATCGACCTTGGAAAAATAAAGCAACCATTGGATTCAGCAAACACAATTCCAAAGAAATTCCTTAAATTATTACTTTCTTACGGAAACAAGCCACTAAAAAGGATTACCATGTCTGTGTTTGGAAAACCAAGATCATTAAACCACTCCTGAAGCGTCGTAATACAGTATGACAACACTTCATGTGTTAATTGAATGGTTTCCTAAAATTATTCAAACCAAAATGGCCTTTAAACAACCGGAACAAGACAAATTCACTTTTCCGAGACATAACATTATCTTGACCACAATGCAACAAAGCTAGGTCAGCAACGGCCTAAGATGCTACTGAACTAATTTAGGAAGCACTAACCGAATCTTTGAGATGAGCTATTAAGGCCCACATGATTGAGGCCGAGGCTTCCAATTCAGCCGAGAATGCGGCATAGTAAGTGTTGGGTTCAAATTTTATATGCTGATGCAACTCCCTTAGGTTTGAATTCATTCCTTAGATGAAATAAACAAAACACCGAATTAGACGAGCCACAAATTAATTTCGTAAAATTCTAATCAAGTATATTATACCTTGAAATTTGGATAAAAACTTGAACCACATTTCCAGGAGTGAAGCATCGCTGAGAAATTTCAACACGATAGGCTTATGAGAAAGGACATTGTTGAGATCGCTTAAAAGTGACCAGTACCGATGATCCTTCATCACTTCGTTAGTGCAATCCACCGAGTAATGGCGATTTTTCTCTGGCACTTCCCATTTTAAATATAACAATCAATATTTTTGAGCAAATAGAAAATAAGATTTAATAATTTTAAACATTACCATGAAGAGTGCTAGGTATTAAAATCTGTCGCATCATATCCTTTAAGCTGATGACCATGACATGAAGAAGGTGCAATTCCTCAGTCATACGTAAAGAAAGTACTGCATTGCTAAACAGTTGGACGCTCACATGAACGACCCGGCTTGACAATTTGTCGTGATCTTTGGACTTTACTAGCATTACTGCGATCCGAGAATAATGTCGCACAAATGCTCTAGTGAAAGCTTCCTGTAAGAAAATAAAAGGACTTCATTTAGCGCATAATATCGAGCACGTTTTTCCTATAGGCCAAACTACATTCTTGAACATTTGAAAAGCTACAAGGTACAACAATTGAAAATCTAAAGTACAGTAAATACCTTGTATGTATCATCAGGGAGCATGTTCAGCAAAAAACAGACCAATTCCTGTGGAAATTCGAACATTACAGTCCAAAACACCAACTCGTCAAGAAAAGTACGGTGAATCAAGTTGTTCTGCACCGAAACATAATCTACAATTGTTGGAGGGGAAACAACCATGTGTTATATGTTATAATAACGAAGAAATAAAAAACAGCAAAGAGTTATACGTACAACTTTCGTTTGACATGGATGGCACTTGCAAAAACTGTAGAGCCTCCGCATATTTTATAGAGCTATTATTTATGTAAAGCTGCAGCTCATTTGCCTCAGATTTAGCTACACGAAATAATTCAGTCAAAAATTTGTTGAAAGCCGTAATGCATGCACTTTACGGGAACAAGTTGAAAAATACTGTACCATTAATAAGAGTTCTGTAGGTTTGGGGATTTATTAATGCATCAGTAATAACATGCCTCATTGCAGCCCCAAGCTGGCTAAATTCATGGAGCACTCCTAAAAAATTACTTGCTGTTTGAATGGCATCATTGGCGGAATCTTGACCACTTACTGGAAACGTGGGCAATTAAAAAAATGTTTGAAGCAAATCAGGGAAAACAAACTTAATGAGTATGTTGTCTATATCAACCTACATGGCTGACTGTTATCCCGAAAGTGCTGTACCAATCTCAACATAAGCCTTGGTAACACAATTTCGGCAACACACAGCAAGTCACGAGGTGCTAATGGTTTATCTTTCTGCGCCTTTGGACCATGTTTATGACAAAACCTGTAATTTACATTTAGCAGTTCAATACTTTAAGCTTTCAAATAATAAAAAACCTTCTAAGTTATAACATCAAGAAATAAGTCAAAGTTTCGAATAAACCCAGCGTGGTTTTAATGTGCAAAGTGCTAGGGGAATCCACACAAGACTTAATAGATTTAAATTCAGAAAGAGTCATTCCTTAAAGGATTCCATCGATCGCCCAAAAAATCCCCACCGATATATGGTTATATGATTTTAGCGTTGTTTTCTACACCGCCAATGCCCATGGGAATGCACCACCTTCACCCAACTTGAAATTTTGCCTACAAGTGAGACTTAATCCACCCACACTCAAGAAATTCTTTAACGCGCAGAGAGCAAGACCCACAGCCGGGACTATCTGTTTAAACATTCCTATACGAAAGGGCCCCACAATCAACCTGAACCGCATTTTAAGACAGCTAGCAACTTGTGTAAATTGCACATTAGTGATTTGTTGACCTATATGAGCTTACCCAGATTCCTTCATGACACTCGTATCACCACAATCGCAAGCTCCGCCCGCTTGACTTCTGAACATATTAAAATCGTGTCCTTCGTGATTCCCTTGTTGAAAGCATGAGGCACATAGAGACATGCAGGGGGAGATGCCACACGTTCGACACCTGTACGCAACGAAATGCGCTGTCCAAACAAGTCCACACGTTGTTGCATTATCGTACATTCTCACTGAAAAGATGACTCACAAATGTAAATAACTTTTGCTTTAATCTACTCAAAAAATGTATACATATCATAGCCAACCTGTTGAGGCAAATTCTTCAGGGGTTTGACCAGATGCCACTAACCAGCGACACCAATCTAAGGCTTCTTTATCAGGAACTGGCTTCCTGGGGTCAAGAAGGTCGTTCAACATATCCGTCAAGGCGCGGGACCCATGGCCATTTACACATTGCTCGCGAATAAAACCAGCTGTGGCCATCCTGCCTCTTTTCTTAATGTCTTCCTCTGCCATCATTAGTTTATTTAGTCCACCATTACCAGATTGTCCAACAGCTGATATTTAATTGGACTAAAACACCTTAATTAATTAACTGCAGTAATAATTAAATTATACTACGTATTAAACGTACATGTCGCACTGTTTGTCGCCAGGGCATTACTGGAAATAGTCGCATTGGAACTAATTTTAAAAAATCGAAAATTTGGAAGGTACATGCAAATAATTTACTTTATAAGGTTCCAGAACAACTCCGAACAGCACCATGACCTACTAACCTGAAGAGTACGAATTTCACAGCAGACATTTGCACCCACAGTTCCCTAAACGAAACCTTGAGCATCAAATTTTTGTACCAAGTATGAATTTCACGGTTTAAAAAAACACAACTTTTTTAAAATGTATTCTAGTAAAGCATAAGAAAGGTGCTAGAACAGGAAAAGTCCTATTAATAACAGCTGTACAACTCGGAAATGAAAAAAAGATTACTAGCGACTTATTTAGGGATAAATAGGTAACAATGCGTGGCAGCACTGCCATAAATTTCCCGAAATGCAACGCCCGAATTTTATTTACAAAAAAATTCATTTTTAATTTAATTTTCTTATTATAAACGTAATAAAAGTGCTTTTAGATAAATTGCTTAAGGTTTTATACGTTTTATAATCTTAAACGTATTGATAATTGATTTGTTAATAACTGATTGATTTGTTATTTTTTTTAAAAAAAACATTGCATTTCAAATTTAAGCGCTAAAACTAAAACGCATATATTACACTCACGGGTGAACATTAAAAATAAATTAAAACACATATTAGTAAAGGAGTTTATCAAATAATAAGAAAACATGAGTATCAATAAAAGTGGAAGTACCCTTCCACTTTTTGAAGAATAGATTGAGTTCATTAAATTCGAAAAAAATTGGGTTCGTGTAGCAGGTACAGAGAGACGTATACACGCTATGATTTACTGAGGTCGCTGTTTTAACAGGTAAAAACAGTGTTTGCAAGTTTATTTTTAATATTTTGATAAATTACTGACATTATCATAATTTGACGCTTTTTAAAATGTTTCAATTTTCAAACTTGTTTTAAACAGAAAAACAGAAAACGGCGCCATTTTTTTAAATAGCTCTATAAAAAAGTTGCGCCATTATTATAGGGCATCACAAGGTTATTAATCTAGCAGATTAATGAAAGGAGGAAAGGCAGGATAATGATTAAAATCAAGTCACGTGATAATGTCCATGATAAAATCATCATATAAGGTACATTGAAATTAAAGTATTTTTATCAGTTTGCAAAGCAATTATTTGGATCAACATGCTTACCTATTCTATACTGCCACAACTTCAGCTTTTCCACAAAACGTAACGCTACTGTAAAATCATTACACGTTGCCATAAAAATGCAGACATGTAATAACTTAAGAGGCTGATTGCACTGACAATGTTGGTGCATCTGTTAATTAAAAAAAATATCCAGTCTTAATAATAGGTGATTTTAAATGCCATTTAATCACATTCAAACAGATAAGTAAAAAAAAGTTTGTTTAAGATATTATCTAAGTTATAAATGTGCAGACAGTGGTAGTAATTCCACAACAGGGATAATGGAGGTGACCAGTGTGTAATGTTAATGATGACAGTTCGTCAACAAGCAATTAAATTGTCCAATTCATCATCGATTAATTTTACTTCAAATTATCAGTAAATGCATTCACCCCTATTGGAATGCACATTTAGCAGGCCAACACACTCTCAAAATTCATTAATACAAAAGTTTAATTGAATACATAAGATTGATTGATTGTTTGACGTCGTCAACATTCGAAGAATGAGGTACAATTCTGTAGGGGCACAAATCCAACAAAATACAATTTTTTTAGAATTTACTAGATTTGACGTCATTAATTTTCATGCACTTTTTAATGTCTTCCATGACATACATGTAGAAATGGACAAAAATTGCATTTCAAAATCGATCAGGTATAAAAGGATAGTTCAATAGTTTGTAAACAACTAATAAATTTTCGACTAATACACTATTTCGATTAAATATTACCATAATGCAACGTGGCATAATTTTAATGGAATGTTTATGGAAAACTAATTATAATTGATAAAAACTCCCATTCGGGAAATTCGAAACACTATAATTTATAGGCTTCATGTGCCTAAAACCTCAATTTGACCTTTTTATAAGCTTGTCATTTACGGGCCACACATCATTTGTGTTCCTATAATTACATTTTTTTAATACCACCAAATATAAAAAGGCCATAAAGTGTAGCATGTACGAAAATTCTTGCATACGAAATTTATCCGTTGAGGAAGGAACAATACATTTGCACATCTCTCAATGAGCTATAGATAGATACATTATTTTAAGTGTCGTTTTTTGCCCCTTTTTTGTTCCAAAATTGGGCTTATCTTTACACGATTCCAGGTTTTACGACAATTTTATATAGTATCTGACAGCGTATTTTAATAAACAACGCACCATAATTTACATTGAATGGGCCAATGGGATAGAAATGCATGTAGGGAAGCAAACCGGTGCTTCCACGTGCCTACGTAGGTTATACAATGTAAACACTCCCCAAAAAATGAAAATAAACATTACAGGGCATTTTAAATAAACAGCGGAACAATTCTACTGAATTTTAAACATGCATTGAGCATAATAGGGTCTATTCCGGAAGGTATGGAATTTTGCAGTGACGTCATCAAGCGTGAATGGTAATCGAAGAAATACTCAAGAAATCTCTTAATCACACAATATAATAAAACCTGGGAAAATGACCTTCCTCTGCATAGTGACCACTTTTCATAAATTGGTTTTAGTACATATGTTTTCCTTCATAAAATTTCTCTCTATAGTGACCACCTGTATTTACACCATAGGTACCAGGTGTGACATTATCTATATTTTAACTTTTCTATTGACAATGCACCTAATAAAGTGACCATGTTAAATTTGCATTAGCAAGAATTTCAAGTCAATTGGAAGAGAAAAGGTAATTGTACAACTTATACGTTGTACAATTTGGCGATTTGGGAACTAAGTTCTATAGATTAACCTCTGTATGAATTCGCTGTTTTCTATATTAATTAGAAATAAAAAAACTGCCCAAATAAAATAAGCTAACTATATATGTATTGAAATTCCATGGCGTTCCTAAAAAGTTTGTGAAATATTCCAACATTGTGAACAGTTGTGCGCATTTGGGATGGCTGTCACAGATGATTTACAATTTAAAAAAAAATGATTTTTACATATAGCGTAAAACACGCTTATTTATGTTTTTTTCACCAAAAGCACACTTAAATAATAATGCACCCGTTTCCACCAAGGATGTGAACAATAAATAGCAATGATTTGAGCAATTTGAACCATTATTAATTACCAAATTTTGAAAACATTTTCAGAATGACTAATTTTGCCCTATTTGCCATTGTTATAAACATTATTTTAAATGGATATACCAGTTGTTGTACGTACATTGTTGTCTGAATTTAAAATGTAAATACGATGCCCTGGTTTTCAACTCGCAGTTTATTAATTTGAAATTTCCTGCGATTTTTCCTGACTTAATTTTGTTTTCCCAGAATTTGTCAATGATAGGAGGGCAACCAAAAAAAAAAAAAAATTCGTTTAAATAGAAGCAAATTCTTGGAAAATACGTTCCTGGAATGTATATTGAAATGCAACTGTTTTTGCTTCTAATATGAAATGTATTGCCTGTTGCAACATAATGCGCGCTTGAGTAAAAATTAACCCAATGACTACACTGTGACAGTCGATAATGTACCAATATGATATAGAAAATAATTTGTGTAAATCAACACAACACTACACATTAGATAGGCCAATATCTACAACAATGCGCTTATAAACTCGTTGCACTAAATACAAAATAATATAACTTTTGGCAATGCATATTAATATATTTATTGTCATGGCGTGTTCTGTGCTACTTTGACAAGTTATCCATTTATTCATATCTACAAGTATATATAGAATATATAACATTTAAGTTAAATGATCACCAGGCCCATTTTCATCAAAAGTTCAAACTAAGAGATCAACATGTGTAAAATTTGTTGTATAAAAATCAACATTATACATGTAAATGAATTTCCCAGATTTATGTAATTTGGAAAACTTCCACGTGAGAACATCTATAATTGCAATCTGTACTGCTGTACAGTTGTACAGCTGAAATCTGTACAGTTATCAATAGTTCAAAAACATGGATTTGTTTTGTATGCCTATACGGTGAAATTTCCTAAAAAAAATAGATAAGTATTGATTTGAATGAAACTGCACTGATATTGTTTTAATTCTTCGGAAACTGCATGAATACTATTTTTAGGATGGGGATTTCTTCGATATTATTGATCGGATACACAGGGGGGACTGCACGCAAGTAACTTTGCAAATTGTACATGAAAGTCAAATAATCACTACATGTGTATAGCAGAAATCGTGAAACAATCTGCTGCATTTCAATGCATAAAATATTAAAATTTATATAAAATATTGACAATATTAAAATATACTACCTGTATAGTTTTTTTTTATCTTTATATTATCTTCATTTGGTTAAGTTCGTGTTAACTGAGGCGCATGAGAGCAGACAGAGCCTCATGCAAGGATATATGTCGTTTTATGGTCCTCCGTAATTTTATCCGAATATTATTTCATCTAAGACAAGACAGAAACCGTGACCTGAATTGCACACATACGTAAATGTATTAATTCATCCCAGACACATTTATCCCACTCAGCTTTTTGTCCATCTGGACACAATGCAACCCCTCAAGCAGTTTAGCAAATTTTTAACAAAATTAATGTGCTCGAGGTTAAAAACACCGCTTCATCAAGTTTTGAAGAATATATATTTTCACAGAAACTTGCAATTTCAACATTCTGTGTGCCTGCAAGAAATGCTTTTTCGTGGTTGGCTAAACTTTGTCTTTTCACCTCAAAGAATATAGCCACTGAGGAAACCTCCAAAAACGAGCTCATGTTTAACTATGCAAAAATGCATATATGTTAACAACTTCAATCTCCCTCCCCCCCTCCCCCCAAAAAAAGAAATTCGCCTGAATCACTTGTAATGGCAGTGGCTTTTATCCTGCTCATGGAAATTAGTTCTTCGATGGTCAAAAGCGTGTTGCACATAAATTCATGCAAGATTTGCAAGTGGCAAAAACTGGATGGACGAGCTTCTAGAACAACAGCAAGAGCAGAAGCATCCAGGAAAAGTCCTTCAAGGGTTTAATTAGAAGGATCTCGAATTTGTTGTTGCTGTCATGAATCGCATTTGGCATGCTACAGCTAGCATCTCCGGCACGGGCAAACTGCTGCTGGCCAATGAGGTTGCTCCGGTGTTAGAAAGAATACCATCAGCACATGTGCCGGCTTTTTATCTATAGCTTATATAGGTGATGGATGGAGAGTAGATCGGTACTCATTTTTTTCCAGCTTCCAATTGCTTGGGCTTCCCTCTGAAAATATGAAGTCAATGGGGGCTTGATCCCCTCTGAGGAAATTTCCAAGATTTGGTCATGTTTAACAGTATCGCACATTACGTGTCAGAACATTCATTTCATTCTTCTCGGAGTTCACTCAACTAAAATAGTGCTAACAGACAGTTGAATTGAAGAAAAAAAAAAGTCTTGGAATCAGGAGTGAGAAATAACTACCCAGCAGGTAAGCTCGACTAACCTTTTTTGCTACCTATTTGCATGTATGCTAATGACGGGGAGAAATGCCATCGACGCAAAATTATGGCACTGCTTTTTACAAAAGACATAAATTGGTGTTTAGGACACGTCAAAATTAAGATTATTTTAAAAGGATTTTATGCACGTCGTCATCAACCTGGCTAAAACCTATTTGGTTCTAAACCCTATTTTATGTTAATGGAAAACATGGAAACCCGATTGGAAAATCTGACAAAAAACTGTTTACTGGTTGCATGAGGATTCATATAAGTTAAAATTAAATTTATAACTAACCTGTTTATCATATCATGTTAATTTTACAAATAAATCATAAAATTGCGTGCAAGCATATTGCAATGCTGAAGTTCATATTTTATTCTTAAAGATTATTTTATACATAAAAATATTTAAAATTAAACACAAATCTATATTTTTTGTAGAATATCCGATACATTGCAAATCAAAATATCTTAACTTAATATGTCAACGAAAAACGATGCAAAGATACATTATTATTTCAGAACATTCTAATCTTAAAATAAGTTGCATGCTTTAATAAGACAGATATCAAACAAAATAATTGCAAAAGATGCATCATATTGTCTTATTTCGGGGACAGTTTTCAAGATGTTTTCATTTGCACTATGATGCACAGTATGTCGGTTACGATATTTCTATCAAGAATAAGACAATAATTCCAGGATGCTAGTTTACAGCTGTTCAATAAATTTCGTCAAAGAATGAAGTAGGATTATATCGATTAAAATAACGTCATATTCTTATAAACCACTTTGCAACAATACACATGTACATGCATATTATAGTAAAGATTCCCTGACTTAACTAAAGCCAAGTCTCTGACGTCAAAAAATGGATAAAAAAATTTAATTCCTTTTATCATCCAATTGGCAATCACATTAATCAATAGCTACATGTAAATACATTTCCAATTATCATTAAGGGATTGATCAGGCTTCCTTTAATCTTGACAACATTTGAGGCACTGTTTTTTTGCCAATGCGCATGCGTGGGGGAAGACGTTAATGGGTTTGTGACTGAGGGGATCGAGACGACAATTTCATTATGTTAACGTGATACCACACGTCTTTGAGGAGCATAACGACTTTTACGGCGCATAATTAACTTATTGATGCGCATGCGTAATAATCCTTTAATTGCTCAATCCCTCTAGTACATGAAAACCATGACCACATTGTTTTGTTTCACGCTAGCAAAGACTGATATAGAAATGATTACAGATACATTATGTATCATCTTAAGAGCTGTTCAGAACTATTTTAGTTTTCTGGGGTTGATTATATATATATATATATATGGGTTTAGACAATAAAGTTCTAGTTTGGTTTGCAATATATGATAAAGTCGATAAATTGATTAGTGTCGACGTATGGCTTTTTGCTCATTACATTAACTAAGTATATATGTATTTTTTATAAGACAGGTTAAATCGAATAACCGGCTAATCACTGACATATACACAGCTAGTACGCCCCAGGCCACACTAGGCTGATAAACGCGCGTTTAGCTAGACTCAAACAGGGCACCGAATTTAATTTAAATTATGGAATTATAAAATTTGCTCATTAATATCTCGATCAAAAATTCTTTTTTTTAACAAAAAAAGCCTTGTTTGAGGCTAGCCAAAAACGCGCGTTTAAAGCCTAGTGTGGCCTGGGGCTACATTTTGTCAGAAAAACCACAATGGTTCAAAAAAACGCAAGCTTGCAAATCACTTATGCGTTACCAATCACAAATTCTACACTAGTAGATAACTAAAATTAATGTCACATATACAAATCAAATGGAAAGCAAATGATGATTAAAATAGGAATTGCTTCGATCAGTTCTGGAAAGCAACAGTCAGAAATTTTATTAAATTTATGGTTTTTTGATCCCTTAGCCTATAATTTTAAATTGAAAACCAATCTTGGTATACTCTTACAGTAAGCAATATCGTGCTTGAAACACTAAAGCATGCATTAATTGTTTTTAAATAATTTGTTTTTTTTAAATTTCCAACTTTACAAATATGATAAGACTGGGCATGCATGTTTTACTTCTCCAAATTTTGATTGAACATTTTACAAAACGTGCATATACAATGTGTACTCGTATTATGTATATGCATGTGTTCCATATGGATAACAATTTTCATGCGAAAATAATTCGTGAAATGCTGGTACAATTTCCTGTTTTTATTTGACGCTTTGTGAATAATTAATCAAGCTTAGCTGAAAATTATTGATTGAAAAAAAAAAAAAACTTCCCAGTATAAAGAAAATGCATGCACCAAAGCATGCTAAAAAGATAGACTTTTCTTAAAGTTTTTTTTCCCGGACCTGAATGATATGGCTTCCGTAAACAATTCCTATGATCGTTCACGACCTCTGGGCCATGACTACCAAATGAAAATGCTAACGCCCTTTGTGTTAATATTAAAAAATATAAGTGTTCCCAAAGTAAGGTTCGAATCTCCGTTTTGGAATGAATTAATAAAGTTTTTTATGCTGGATAGGACTAGGCCAATAATTATTTTAAATACGTGTTTATAGGCTATAGAGTTTTAACCGATTGATCGAGCGCATACATCATTTCTAAAAACCGCAATTGAGAAAATATTTTTCAACGAAAAATCCAAACTTAACCTTAAGAGGGAGGTGAATGCTCTTTTTGACTCATGGTGGCATCGAATGCTTGCATTTAAAGAGGTTTAGTTAAGAAACTTTGGAATAATAAAAATTGATGCATTATAAAAAAATAAAAAAACGCATTATCATAATATTAACTATAGCAGTGATTTTTGATAAAAAATAAAGTTGAAATTATCGATAAGACTTAGTAATTTGAGAGTATAATGTATGATCATAATCAACAATGGCTGGAATTGCACATACGCACAAACAGTATAAATTCACATGGCTTTTACATAGGTATTAAATATTAAATACTGATGATGCAGGCCAAATAACCATAAAGTAAGGATTATTGCGATTCTGTAATTTATAAGTAAATAAAGAAATTTAAAAATGAAATTTACAAGCAACTAAGCATTAAAATAGCTCGCAATTTGCCCATTTCTTTAGCTATATACATGTACATGTATATACTGTATATATCCTTTCGTGAAATCAAAAAGTCAATACAGATCTATAATAATTTCCTCAGTAATTCGATGCTAATTAAGATAGTACTTAAGTGGTAAGAAGGAATTACAAGCACAAGAATTGAATTGCAACTTGTATTTTAGTAAAGATTTTTTTGCTTGGTTAAGATTAATCCAACTTTATAGTGTTTCTATGGAATAATAAAACCTCTTCAAAATATACTTATAAAAATAAATGTGGATTACATGTAGATTAAATTCAACGGTAGTTAAACCTAAAGTGATCAATCTTGGTAAGTTTCAAAGTAGATGGTGTTCAAACATGTTGTTACAGTATAGCTGTAAGCTTAATTCTGATTTGTATTTCACGATAACTATCTTGTTTACGTTAATAAACTCCATAAATGAATACTGATGAAGATTTCAGGAATTACATGTAGGCCTACACAATAAATATCACTGTGTATATATACATGTAGTTTAATAGAATAGTTAAATGTTCTTTAATTTGAAAATCATTAAATGACTGGCATAATTAATTAAACATTTGCAATGCTTGCAGAACATTATTTAAGAAATACATCAACGTACAGGAAATACAAATATATGTCCAAAAATATCCGAAATATACTGTATAACATCATTTTTAACATAAATACTTTTAACAGCGAAGGGAAACAAGCACAAAAGTTTCATCATTTACTGACCAACTACCAAAACTACGAATTTAATACAAAATTCTAGTTCAAATAAACTATTTTGTCTAATTCAACTTACTTGAGTTATAAACAATTATAATTTTTTAAATTTGAAAACATAAACACATGTTTGTTGAATTGCTGACACCAAAAGCAAGCATAATAATAAAAAAAATCCAGGAATCATTTTGAATAAAAATATCCTGGTCTTTGATTCAAAAATTGCATATAATTAACTCTGCGCAAATATTCTGCAGATGCTGATTAAAAGTTTTACATGTACATGTACAGTGAATATGCGACTACTTCCTTTATAACACACATTTAATTTTCTACGTATGCATAACATTGTCAGCAGCCTTGCAGATTCTATACTTTGCGATAAAATTTATTAGATACATGCCCGTCGTTTATAGGGTATACTGCAGCCATAATGTAATCATCTGTACACACAAACCGGTATAAATAATTCTCGGATTTTCGGCTGTAATCAGCCATATCTATTGGGGTGGATTTATCCGTGTTAGAACAACTAATTGACATTCATTTCGAATAGAGATGTCAGACTGAACGTTTCACAATTTTCTTTAAAAAAAGTTTCATTATTTATTCTATTCCAAAAAAGTAACTTTTAAAAAATGTCAAAAATCCCATCCTATACAATGAAATGAATTCGATATACTCGAGGAGTTTGGATAACACAAACGTGAAACGCAAAATATGTTATAATGACAAATTACAGTTGGCTCTCGATATAACGAACAGAGGGACTGGTCCCGACCAAAATTCCTTTATATCTCTTGTATCACCTTCTCAGTATAACGAACCGCTCGATATAACGAACTGTTAAGCTGGTCCCTGCAAGTGCCTGCACCATTCTACAATACTAAATGACTGTTTATAACGAACAGAATTCAGAATCTTGTAGATAAGAGACAAAAAACATACTGTTGTGTCAAGAGATTAATATTTTCGTTGATTTTAAGGATTAGTTTTAAAAGTTATTATCATCTTAAAACATTCTAACGTTTATTTAAGGGGTACTCAAAATACTGCAAAAAATTCCGCAAGCAGCTTTAATGTGTATAAGCACTATCCAACATTTGGTAAAAAACAATAGGTGTCATAAATTGCCATGAAAGCCGCATAAGAGCAAAAAAAAAATTTGTGTAAAAGCACACCAATTAGTATAACGAACGAAAGTCACATTCCCTTGACGTTCGTTATATCGAGAGTCGACTAGTTGTACAACGTTTTCGAGATGGTTAAGTGCAGTTACAGTATTAAACCATATCTGAAAATGATGTATTGCTAAAATTTTTGTTGGCCAGCCACCCATTTACTTCAGAACGAGAAAACCTTGTTAATGCTTGATTTAATTCGATCTCGGCAAACATCACGCATTAAAATTAATTTTGTCATGAGAATAAATAACACAATGCCATTTGAAAGGTGACAAACGTTCACGAATTTTCAAATTGTCTCCAAAAAGTATGAAGTAGCACGTTCACATTAGAATATAATAAATACCCTTGCATTGTTTTGAATAAACCCACCATTTCAAGTATAGACGCCTAAACTCACTAAAGCCACAGTATCTGCATATTTAGTTTTGACTGACATTTCCGCCAGTCTTTTGAATCTAGTGCAATGATTCAAAAGTTTGTAATATTTAGAATAAAAACGGCACGAAAAAATTATGATTATTACATATTCGATATCATGCACTTCCTGAAGGTGAGTACTGCATGCATATGCTAACTGGAAGATTTTTAATTTCTTATTTATGATTCCTGATGACTGCACTTGAAGCATAACTTCTGGCATAATCTGATACATGCTAATGCAATTGAAAAGGAACTTTTTTTGGGTAAGTTGTATTTTAGAAATAAGTTGTTATACATAGAAGTGATACATGAGAAAAGGTGGGATATAAATTCCATATGCATAGTTTGGGAAAGAGTGTATTTTCCATGTTAGTGTTTGATAAGCTTCAGAATCATTCAATTAAATAAAATAACATTTCATGTAATCCAAATATTCCATTCAGATTTTGTTCATAATTTGTACTAAATTTTACACATTGATTCCAAACTACACTATGCTTTTATAAAAAATGACACGATTCTGAAAACAATTGAATTTTTCATGGATAATTTCTCGAACAAAAACGTATTTGCACGTGTTCAATTTTATTTCATCTTTAATGCATTAAAAATACGTTTGACCTGCATTTCTTATAAAACCTGCATTTTTTAAATTAATGAAAAGAAGCCCTAGATGAAATACAAATATTAATACTAAGGACAATGTACGAAAGAAAGCATGCGATGAACACTTATATAACAAAAACATAGTGAAGTATAAGTTATAAACATGTCAAGTCAACGAATGCCGTGCTGTTTTCAATCAGCATTAAAATGCATGTACGCCATGACTGGCATCAACAATTAGTTGACAGCATGCAAGAATTTACACACAACAATTTAAAAAAGTAATAACCGTGAGGGTAACACAACCTCAGACCAAGAATCCATCTTATTTAATTGAAATAAAATTGCTTAAAAATGTGAGGATATAAACATGTCAAATTCGATTTGTTTTCATGAACCATAGTTTTACGTTTTTTTATTTCAACAACATCACTTGATAGTTTTTTTTTAAATGTCTTCTTTTTAAAAAGTTGTGCTCGGTCCATTTATCTTTCTAAAGTATAGTCTAGACTTTTCCATCTGGAATAAATCGACTTTATATTGTGGATTCTCCACGATGTTATTCACTATTATTAGAATATTGATCGGCTAACGACTTTTCATCGTTAACCCGATGCAAAAACACGACAAAACCTGTCAACTACATGTATATACTAAGCATGAATGGTCATTCAAATCGTTGTTCGACAAAACAATCGTTATCGCATTTGTTAAATTAATGGTAAAAGCTAAATGACACGCTCATATATATTCATACGTGATTGATAAATTGGGAGAACAAATTTGTATAACGCAAAAAAAAATGTTTACTCATATGCGACTACTCTAATGGTTGCATGACTATTCATTTTCCCAAACAGTGTTCCATGTTAGTTTGTTAGCATTTTCCAAATTTGTAAACTTTTCTAAATAGAATATTAAACATCAATAAAATCCTAGATTTTTAGAGTTGCAAAAGTGATTCAAAAACGAAAGAATTGTACCATGTCTACAATTTGCTTCAAATAGTCTTTAATCATTCTTTTTTAATTTAGGCCGCTAAACAATTCTGTTTTTGAAGACAATAAAACTGTAAAATACAGTACATTGGAATTCGCTAATTTTATAACGATCTTCAAGGGACCTAAGAAATTAGATCGTTATATTCGAACTTCATATATCCAGATTTATGAAAAATAAAACGTACATGTAATAAGAGTAATAATGTACATGTATATATAAATGTTTTGACTAAAACAGTTTGGTACAGGCACATTTTCTGGAAATTAAGGATTTAAAACTTGTATAAAAATGGTGAAACCGTTTATCAAAAACTGCATGGAAAAAGTATGAATCTTGCATACCAGCATATGAGAGAATAATTTTTCAATAATAAAGATGCATTTTAAAGTTTGTATAGTTTTATAGTTCATGCAGTTCTATATAAAAAAAAATTAAACATATCAGGAGTGAAATATATAAATGTAATTATTAAATTTGACTTAATTTAATATAAAATACGAACATTTTTTTTTTGCTTTTTGATAGTTAATGTTTCTTTTTTAAAATAGAAAAATAATTATTATAAGATTTCAGATAAAAATACAACACAACTTTATGGAATCGTTAAAAGCGAATTCCACTGTAATTCTGAACATGATGTATGCCATTATTACCCCATATCTGCATACCCAAATCACATTGTAAAGTTAAGAGGTTACTTTCACAACCACATTAGTACTATCCTTTATTCCGTTATGCTCCAAGAAATAAATTAATAAAAACTAAGTCCTCTTTTTCTAAATCCTCACAAGCCCTGTAACGGTATAAACCTAACAGCATCGGATTTTAATTCCACTATGATTAATATCACATTTCGCAATTATTTAGCACGGGCTATTAAGTTTGCTTTTCCAATTTAATCGTGTCATAAAATCATTTAATTATATCTGACCTGTGGTACACAGGCTCACGAATGACCTGACTACCTAATCATTTTGAGCTGGATATTGATTCTTTGATTGGCCTTTCCTAATCACGCACCTACAGGGTTCCGCCCATTTTGGCCCCTTTGTAGGATTACATATGGGAATTCAAACCCTGAAACTAATCCATTTCTTACGCATTCCCACGTTGGTACACACGCAATATCCTGTACCAATTGTTTTTTCTGCGTTTCTTGCAAGTTTTTTGTTTATTTCGTTGCCATAGAAACAGTGGAGAAAACACGTGTACATTTTACAAAGTACAGTGTGTGTACACAAAGTGTCTCTAATACATGTATATGACAATCATTTGCACAGTACATGGGCCGTCCATAAATAACGTCACGCACTTGGATGGGGGGAGCACATGTGTGACCCCCCCCCCCCCCCCGTCACACATTTGTGATGATGTGTGACGAGGGGGGGGGGGGGGTTAAAATATATGACTTCACATCGAAAAATGAAAATGCGCTACTTTAAATAACAAGTTTGATCAAAATATTTTTTCAAATTTCAGTTTTCAATGGCCTTCTATTTAATACATGTTTTCTCCTGAAATATCAGAGTGCAGTGCCACGTTATACATGTACATACAGATAACAATGACAATAACCAGTTTTCAAGTGGGGGGGGGGAGATCAGAGCCTTGTGATGTCATATTAAAGGGGGGGGGATCTAGCTGACTTTTTGTTACTAAATTTGACATAGGGGGAGGGGTTCAAAAATCTGCCCAAATCGTGTGACGTCATTTATGGACCGCCCCACAACAGCGATATCAAATATGGTCCCACGTATTGTCTACTTTAATCTGGTCACATAGTATATACAAGTACATGTATATTGATTAATCTGCTTTTGTAGAACACTTAAGGTCATGTTCAAACATGTCACATGACATCAATTTTCATTGTGTGAAGTTACATGAATATTAGAGGGATTGAGCGCCTCCCTTAATTGAACGCATTGGAAAAACACAGTGCTGTCAATGTGGTTAAGGGAGCATTAAGGGAGGCGCGCTCAATCACTCTATTAAAACAAGATACGATTATAAACACTGTACATGTGTATATATACATGCATGGGCTTCTTAGATGAACATATGATAGCTCTGTATAAAATTTAAATAAAATTCACTGAATTATGACGTGTATGGGGATATATAATACCCACAATGGGCCATACACGATCATAATTCACATTTAGCATGATAACATTAATAGAACACATGTCCTGACGTATGGCAGCATATGCAAAATGTTTGTCAACCTGATTCTACAAAAATTGAAACAAGTCTACAACTCATTTAGATAATGGAATTGAATTTCAATTGAACTAGAAAAAAAATGTTTTCATATACATTATATGCATTATAAACTAGAAGACCCACACTGCTAAAAACAATGGACTGTCACTCAAATTTTGATGACATCTATATTGAATATTTGGAAACAATCAATTGTATACAATGTCCCTACTTTTGTTTTATCAGATACATGTATACGCGTCATAATCAAGCACAAATACGAGAATTTAATATATACGATATATCTTCTTGAAGAAGATGGTTTCAGAAAAGGCACTATAGCTCTATAATTAATAACCTGTGAATGCAATTGTGTTAGTAGGGATCAACATCATACGATTAATTAATAAATCACGTATACGGTACACAAATTCAGAAAGTGTGACGCTGGTAAATAAATCTTCATCACAATAAACTTCCCAACGTAAATAACCTGGTGAAAGCAATTGTTATCAGCACAACACGTTATTTGTTTTTGCTGGATTGCTACGCAGTTATAATAAATAGCCCATAAAACTAACTAGGGCATCATAAATTGAAAAAGTACACTATGTATACATTTAGTTTTATGGCAAATCCATATCAAACACATTGTGTAATGAGATATACATATGTACTTGTACGCCTACACTTCCTGATAGTTGTCTATTTCGTACATGTATTAAAAATGAAATCTCAGATAACCTTAGGGAGGAATCGATAGTCGTCGAAGTAGTATACTTATTTGTATACATTCAGCACACAAGAAGTACTTATTTTACAACTATAAATTCCGCATATTAGATAACTAAATAGCCTCCCTAAGTAACATGATTGGAATTCAATGTGAAATGATATTGGTAATGACGATGTCATGCTTATACTGTAGCCTACAAGTTAAGATTAATATGCATGATATATTCTGCAAACTCTCATTCGCTAAAACCACACACAAATTTCAATTAATTTCAAGTTTTCAAAAGCGCAAGTTACGTTATATCCTATCACATATTTTATTACTATAATTAAACTACATGTATATATATATATTTAAACTATAATCAGTTAACCATATACGAAGATAGTACATGAATCGAAAAAAACGAATAAATTAATAAGCATATAGTGTCACAATTTAGTAATAACTTAAAACCTTGATTTTTTAAAAATGTTAGTATATTGTACAAATTTATAAACTCCATATGGCGGATGATTTGTTCTACAATTGTACATGAGGCAGTGCAAGTTTTTAGTCGTACCTGTTATAAAACAGTAGGCTCCTTCACACGAGCGCTGTTAAGCACAAGCCGGCAACGCTTTTCCGCGTAATTATAGATGTGCGCATGCACTGTTCATGCGCGCATCTAATTTCACGGGAAAGTCGTTGCCGGCTAGTGCTTAACAGCGTTCGCGTGAAGGAGCCTAGTATCAAACTCGCTACATCATGCATATACCAGCAATGCACAAATTTGTGCATTGCTGGTATATGCATGATGTAGCAAATCGTCACTTTTTCTACGATAGTATATTATTCAATTTTTTTAGAATTTCCAGTAATTAAAGTAAAACAATCTTTCCAGACACAGCCATCTTTGCAGATAGCAATTTTGAATCTCGATCCAGCTTATATAAGAAATTGTAGAAAGCTAGCACCAGCTTCCCTGACCTTAAGCAAAAACGTTTTCCAAGAACATCATAAATTACAAAAATTGACATCTCAAGGCAAAATTAGACGGATATCACCGACTTATATAGTGACGTACAAACAGACGTGTATTTTATTGCCCTTTTTCGTTTTTTCACCAGAATCGATTGCAAACACTTTCAGAGAATCTGCCATAGCGATAAACAAGAACAGTGAGGAAGGATTCTGAAATTTATGAATATATCAGATACGATCGAGTACATATATATCATTATAACCTGCCCTGTTTTGAAGGCAAGTGGCCATTGGACGGAGTTCATGGTACCGGGTACCATTGTATACGACTGGGGTTAGTCTCTCTTGCCTTTGGGCTCCAAAAGGGCATAGTCCCCAACCTTTTTTTTTTTTGTACTACGATATCAATGCGCTGATTAGTATTCACTTCGTAGCCCAAAATCGTTCATTAGTCTGCACCAGGTGATTTGCTTCGCAATGCTATAGGCGAAAGGTGTCTGGTTTTTCCTATTCAACAGGGTGTCAAGACCTAGCTGACGACAAGACAATGATTCGAGGCGTAACACTTTTAGCATAATTGATATACTTCCACCTGCTCATTTTCTCTTTTAATATCACCTAATAGGTGTAAAACTGTTTAGGACATGATTCCCCAGTGCAATCTGCCAATTCATATTGGGACATGAAATTGATTACCAAAATTGAAATGTAAATCCTGGTTCATATACGTGACGTTGAAAAGTGGATCACCATAGGGCATTTGTCGGTCCTTTCTTCATCACCTCTAATAGCACGCTATTTTAAAGATAAATACTAGAATTGTATAACGCAGATGTATTTTTCAATCACTGACAGTTTATAACGATATGGCTAAGAGAGTAATGTAGGCATGCCTCGGGAACCCATTGACTGTAATTTTTCTTTAATTAGAAGCAAACTGTATTAACCGCAATGCTAAAAACCTTCCGGCATTAATTTTAATAATAGAGAGTTTGAGAAGGTGTCACGTACATTGATTTACCTTAACGATCCTTAACGACCCATTGAAAAAACAGACAGTGTAGTCAATGTGGTTAACATTATGGGAGACGTGCTCAAACTCTCTAGAATAGAAGAATATGACCGCAAGTCTTCCCTTCATCAAATGAAATGATTTGCCTGCCATGACCCTCACATTTACAATAAATTGTTTAATACCCAGGGGGTGGATTAAATAATATCCACACGTGCTATATACAGTAAAATCTGGTAAGGTGACCAACTCTGTATAGTGACTACTTTTCAAAAATTGGTTTTAGTGCATGTACATGTATGCTTTCCCTGATATAAATTCACTGTATGGTTACCGATTTTGGACTATTTTTGGGTGGTCACATGTGTGGGTGGTCACATTAATGTGATTTTCAGTGACAAATAAACTGATGTTTCAATTTACCTCAAAATTCTCATCTTGTTTCAAATATTTTTGTGCCTAATAAACGTTTAAGAAGTAGACATAATCATT
>JAQGCC010000140.1:0-54125 GCA_034698905.1 Xestoiulus laeticollis | reverse complement strand
GAGAGAGAGAGAGAGAGAGAGAGAAAGAAAAAAGCGCACACGTAATAATGCATTCGAGCAGCAGTTGTATAAAGAATAGAGGAGAAAATGAGAATTCAGCCTCATCTATACATTGATGCACTTAAAAGATACGAGTGAGATGTGGATGGTGTGTGACCATTGCGCCTTTTCTCGTAATGAACATCACATTAGCAATGAAGTAGACAATAAGGTTGGAACTGGCTTCCCATTAATCCTTCATGGCCCAAGGCCAAGACATTGTTTTTCACCAAATTACAATAGTTACTGCGGTCTTATATTTCTCCACATCCAAAACATACATTACACCATTAGAAACGAACAAATCTAGGTAAAGGATAAAGCTTTTATAACGAAGTGTGCAACATTAGGCGCAAAAACATTCTCTAAACAAGATCAATTTCCGACTTCAAATGCATTCTTTAGAAATTCAGAGAACGAGAATGTTTACCCACATTAAAAAAAAAAACTACGTACAGTAGCAATGCATTAAAACTATTACATTTTAAACCTGTGAATAGCGAACCTCTAAATATTGATGACTCTTAAAGTAATGATATAACTCCCACTGGCACTGATAGATTTCATACTACAAAATCAACTTGAAATAAGAGTAAATTCTGTGAAACCATAAATAGCTGTGCTACAGGGACAAAATTACAATCTATAGGATAACCAAATCAAACAATGAAACTGACCTTTGTGATTTGATCCACTGGGAAATTCCCTCTCCATATTTTCCTCCTGTATCAACAGCATGAGGGGTGTAAAGGTCAATTAAAAGAATGTAAGTGCATGGCATTCCTCAAGTGCATGTGTACCATTTAGAAAAGGAATTTCAATACATGTCCACATAGTACAACTTGTAGCTGCCCAACGAAATACTTATTTCTTTACGCATCTTACTTAGGATAAGAATCTTTGATTTTTTAAATGTACAGTTCTACACGTACATGTACAGGTGGATATCCCTCCTAATAGCATAACTTTTGGTTTGATCACAGGGGTTTGTTCTATTCACAGGTTCAATTGCAATTACCTTTTGTATATTGCAATGTATCCATTAGTGGCACCATTAGTATCAACTCGTCAATACCAAATGCATTACACATATTGTATACATAGACTAGGTAGTAAATAATGGGAAAAAAATTGCAGTGCAAAATTGCAAATAGTATAATTAGAACTATAAAACCAACAGTGAGTAAAACTATACATTAAATACATAGTTACAACTAATAATAGCAAAACAATGTATAAACATGCTATCATAAATTTAAATATATAATGCAAGGCATCTTTTCATATCATAATTTCAGTGAATAAGTTTCATTCTCAGAATATGCCCATAAATTAAATTGCATTGTGATTACTATAAAATTGGATACCCAAATGATCTAAGCTTTATTTTAATTTGTATTAGGTACAGATATAAACTTGGATGTTTTTCCTTCCTGTTATTGATTATTTGTCAACGTTTAGTCTGCTTAAGAAGGTCGATTGGAGTGATGTTTGTCACGATGCATCCTGATACACTCGTACCCAGGATGCATGCATGGTCTTACTCGAAAACTCATGAGCAATGCAGTAGAGTTGGATTAGAATTCGATAAATGGATTGTAATGGTAAACATTCAATAATTCATAAACTAAGTATGTCAGCAACGTTAAACCTTATTATCTACAAACCAAATATGTATATAATGTTTGTTTTTTTTTTTAAAAAAAACAAGCTTAAACTCTATGAAAAATGCAAACCACATATACAAAGTCTGAAGACAGATTAGATATAATGTCTAGACAATATTTTTCTTCATGACATGTTCCAGAAACTTGCATTTTATTTAGGACAGAGAAAGTTATAAAAACTTCTTTTTCTTGCTTACTGGACATTTATGACTTATCAAAATAAAAAAGATATTGCAAATTAATGCACAGTCGAGTAAATCCCATTAAATAATATTGGCGATTTATTGATAAGATCAGAAACTTGACCGTTTCCTTGTATTTCATCGAAATTTTTTCGTTTTCATTTAATTTCATAATGCATTTAGATTGCGAGTGAATTTTGTTGCAATGCATTCTGCTACAGAGAAAAATACTTTAAAGCCTAACATGAAAAGCCAAAGAGGTGATGAAAGGCTGGATAAAAAACATTCATCACTTTCATCTTTTTTTTTTTTTTGCTGCAAAAAAATCGAAGATCTACAGCACTTACTGTATGTTTCCCTGCCGCGAAACCTTCGCCCAGTTTATCATTTATATCAGAAAATTCTCCCTATTTTCAACATGCATAAAAGAACATTATACATCATAAAAAGGAAATGCTTTTTCGAAATAGACTACTTGAGCAGAAGCAAAAATGCTAACAAACTCATAGTTGCTCTATGTGACATGGTAATGTGATCAAATGTGACAAAAATTGGCAATAAGAAACTAAAGGTCTAAAATAGTTCGTCATATAACTAAACAGTCAATGTGCTAAAATAGGATAAAATAGCTCCAACATTCTAAAATCAACAAAATAATTTGTATAAGGTTCAATTTTCAAGACAAAACTACTTCAATAAAGCAATTCAAAGTTAGAGCTAAGAGGAAATAAGGGACATTTTATTTTACAGGAATTTTATGGTTTTTTGCACCATTTCCTACATAAACCAGGCAGAAAAAAGAGCATGGCGTACACACAGCAATAGGCCTACAATCGCATATCAAGCCAAAAAGACTAAAACATAATGATAAACATAATGACGGTTGGAAATGGGATTCTATAAAACTGAAATGCGCAAAAGCAACAAAAACTCCGGGATTCGGATGAGTCTTTTGTCTTAGTCGATTTACGGATGTGCACTTTTTTTAACATTTTTAACCACGACAAAGAAATCACTGAATCGCTTTCTGCTACATGGATATCCGGAATATAAAAACGAACAAAAACAAATTATTCAAGATAGTAATTCAAAGAAAATAAATTCATATTATGTAGAAACGTTTTATGCGCCTTTTGTATATGCTTAATTCAAAGAAGACGTATTAATAGAACCAATTAGTTGCATTTAAAACAAAAAATGTCAATTCATATCAGCAATCTATTTCACGATCTATGCCTTATCTTCCTATAGGTTGAATAATTTATACCTTATTTAAACTTGGAAAATAGTAGTATATATGCTTAGTATATAATTTGAGCTAACTGGCGCAATTACTTCATTTTAAATAAACAATTTTATACACAAAAAACTTAATTAATACCGAAGAATTGTGCATGTGATGCATAAATACGGAGCATAACTAGATTGATAGTGCCAAAAATAAGTTAAGCATTTCAAAAGTAATACAAATTCTTGTAATTCAAGGTCTTATTCTCCTTACAGAGCAATGGATTACATTTGCAAATTTAAAATGCGTTCATTTTACTTGGCTCTTGCACTTTCATTCATTTTGTCATAAACTGAAGGGAAAATTCCCTTCCGTCGCAATATTGGCATCTAAAAAATCAAACTTTTGAAAGCCTCCGGGAAAAATCTTGGGTACAACATTAAAGCTGTGAAGGCTTTCCCATTATCGAATTCAACGTATTTTTTTCCAGTTTAGCAAATCCATTTTCTCCGTAAAAAAAATAATGGATGTCTCGGGAGACGTAGTATAGTAAAAGGAAATATAAAGTAATTCCAGGGGGTAAGAAAATAGTCCAGGCCTGTAACAGGCTTATAAGTGTTTATAAGAGCAAAGTTATGCTTTTACAAGAAATCGATTCATTGACATAATATTCTGAGTAATATTTGTATCCGCGGTAGAAGAATATTTTAGCTTTAATAAAATACGACAAGTTTGACTTATTAGATCTAATTGTTGTATTCAGAACTTCAATCGGTATAGCTCCAGAACCATAATTTAATAATGAAATAAGATCAATGAACAAATGTCATAACCCGCAATTTGCCTAACATTCAGTTTACCATAGGAGATAGGCATTGAATTTCTAACTATCACCACGTATAATCATATCATAAGTAATTATCGTAATGTTCCATATCACAAGTAACAAGCATAACGTATAACTGAAGATCAAAATATATAAATTTAAATGCCCACGAAATAAGATACAAAAACTTATCCTAATTTCACCACTTTTGTCGTAAAATCAGTTACAAGTTTTAATAATTGACAGATATTAAACAGATAAAATTGCAAAATATGCATCTTAATTTCAGTTAAACCGTCTTTTTTTCATGCACAGTTTTAAAGATGTTTTAATCTGCATTGTAATCACAATTATAATCACATGATTTCTGTAAAATCATCACCAAATTTAAGATATTGATATCATTTAGCCAAAATATTTAATAAGCATGACATGCACAATATAGTATTTCTCTAAATTAAATTAATAACACCGGAAATATCTATAGAATGTACATAAAGTGTCTTTCTTGGTTCTCAAACCATCATCAATGCCACAGTTTATACAGTAGGCAATTTCACAGTACAGAAGCTTAGCCAGGCTAAGATGCATTTTTGCTTAGTTGACGGAGGCTTGAGTGGGCAGACCTAGCTTGTGATATTCCATATTTTGGCGCCATTGATTTTGTTGCAATGGCGCTTTATCTATATATTAGCTTGTTGTGTCAGTCAAACAGGAAATTAGCTCCTCTAATGTCGATCAGCCTCCGTCACTACCAACTTAAAAATGGCGACAGTAAGCAAGTATCCAGGCTTGAAATGTGTGCTGATTTGCGACTAGTGTGACAACCTGTAAAACCCCCGTCCCAAATATTGCAAACTTGATATTGGAGGATGCAATCGGTTATAAAAATCGATCGCTCTTGCCATCTCAGTGATACGCCACAATTGCACCTCGTTGATTTTCAAGCTTAACCTTTCCATTCTTTTAATGAGCATTAAAATGACGCCACTGATTTCGCTAACTCCCGAATCTATTAAATTTCTGAACACGAGGACTCGCCTGCTACTCATTTCATAGATAATGGGCCAAATCGCGTTCGTTTCATTGAGGAGAAGTACATTCCTTGTTGCAGATTAGTAGAGAGGAGACAACGTGTCAGTTTATCTCCAATCAAACCATCCAGTCTTTTAATCTCCTATGCAGTTGGAGAAAAGATGAAAGGGGGGGGGGATCCTAACAAATCGTAATCTAATAGAAATGGCAAGAAACCATCAATGAACCGATTTATTATTCAGGTGGTGTAAGAAAAGTTCGTTTAGCTAGCTACTGCGCTTCTACCTCATTTTTATGACTCTTGCACATGTGCTTTATTCAGAAATTAATATTTAATGAAAAGCACTACAAATGTATATCTACCCATGCATCTATTTCAAGAACCTTAAAAGTATTTCAGCTTGGGATATAGCTCTCACTCTCAAGGAAATATCCACCAAATAGATAATGAGCTTGCAGTCTAAGAGGGGTGATTGAGAGCAACAAAGATTGCTGGACTAAAATACAACAAAATCAGAGATAGAAGATGCAACTAAACTCCATAGTCTTAAGCCATAGTATAGTTATTAATTAAATTAATCGAAAGCTGTTATCTTAGAAGGCTATTGTGTTGTTCTGTAATGAAGTTTCAAGCACCCACTCCATTTTTGAGAAGGGAAAAACCCCCCACATATTTAATAATTGATTATATCGGAATTTAAGGTAGTTATTTAGAGAAACGTATCTAACACTTATAATGATAATATGAAACTAGGAGTACATGTATAAGGCAGATTTATGTAGTAAGATTGCTAAATAAATCTTCGATTTTATGAACCGCTATTATATGAACCCTCTACTTTATGAACTCGTCAGCACGTGGCTTCTGCCAACCACACAGTGCATTTTTTGGCTGATGCAGGCTTCAACCTTAGGAAAATTAATTAAATGTGATGAATACTTAATTGACTTGATTTGTATTTTTTTTAAATTATTTTTTTAATATCAACCTAGATTATCGGAACTTTTCAATTTTATGAACCGCCTCTTGTCCCAATTAGTTAATAAAATCAAGGTTCTACTGTAATACACAGTTATGATTAAAGCATTTAAATCACTTGAAACATTTCAAAATTGTGCCAAGTAATTGCATGGTTCCGAATCATGGTTAGCACATAAATCCTCTTTAAAGATTTAGTTTAACTACCAACTCAAATTTATAATTATGTATTGTGGAGGCATTGCTGCAGTGAAGACAAAATTAAGTGTGTTGATGCACACATGTATATTCATATGACACAATGTCAATATGTCGATGCTTGCATCTTATTGAAGCTAAAACGCATTAACTCCCCTATGTCTGATATTTGCCTAGAATTTGAATAAGGGTTTGATTTTATTTTATCATGCTATGTAGGGTCACGGACATGCTTTTATAACCCTCATTAAAAAAACGACAATTTTATTGCTTTGACTCCCTTAATTAAATATTTTAATGACACGGAAGAGTACTTTCAGCATTTCAGCTATAATTAATGAAAGGATGGGCAAAAAGGTTAAGCGAAACATTAAGACTCAAATAGCAACTTTCTGAATCCTGTATAAAAACTGTAATAAATTACGCTTTCTTAATCTATTAGCATAGGTAAATAGTAAAGAATGAAAGTATACGAAATCTCTCATAGCACGGTGAATAGTTGGAGGCAAAGAAACTGGCTTTTATATATGCCTTGCTCACCAGAACTCGGTTCAGGTTCATATAATGTTTAATAAGTTTTGATTAGAATAGATGTTAATGCTTTAAAGCTTTTTAGTTGTAATATGATCTTTCGTTTTCAAATATTACATAATATAATATTAACTCAAATCATGAAACAGAAGGATTAATTAAGATTAACTACTTGTATTGTCTATTGAAATTTTAAGAAATAGCATACAATATCAACATACTTAATGTTAACTTAATTTTGTAGACGTTATAAAAGTGGCATTAATTAGTAAAATCTAAAAAATACACAATTAATTAAATTACAAATACCAAACTAAGTGAATGTTATAGAAAGTTTAGCTTTGTGTTAGTATTTACGTGCTCTAAAAAAAGTTTGAAATCTCATTTTATCAATATTTTCTAAAAATAAGAAAGGATGAATAGAATCTAAAGTTTGCTTATATGGGAGATGGCATCTTTTATGGATGATCTTTTATGAATGCCCATAAAACCTGTATTCGTATTCATAAACACGAACATAGAGCTAAACTACGAATTCAAAATAGAAGACTTATAATTGTCTTATCAAAAGTATCGTGTTACGTACTTGTATAAAGTATTCAGAATATACAGAATTTCAACAAAAAAATATTGTAATTTGGTCTTATCTAGCCACAAGTGGTATGTGATTACAATTAAAGGCTAAACATCAACGTAGGTAGTGTACATACAGGACGTTTTTCATTTATAAAATTCTACAAAATAGTCAGGTATACGTGCAATGCAAATTGTTACATCATCTTAAGAATTACAAGAATATCAATCAAAATTTCATGCAAAGTTTTCATGCTTCAGGAATAAAAGAGCCATGTTGAGCCATATTAAAAATACCAAGTTGAAGAACCCCATCTGATTTTTTTGGCACAATCATGGTATGTATTTTAGTCAAGCACGTTCAAAATCATAGAACTTTTATAGAACAGCAATGACCACCTTACTTAAAAGCGTCTAAAGAATGCTGCAGCATTGATTCCCCGTTTCTAAGCAAGACTCATTTCTGATTGCACTGATGGCCATTTCCTAAACGCTAATTGGCTGAGGATAATTAGTGTTTGAAAAGTGGAAACGTGCCCGTGGATGCGCTTACTTAAGAATTACCTTTGGCGGAGAGAAGCCCATTTCAAAAGGGCGCGATGCAACACGAGCACGCTGCAATTTGTATAGTTTACAAAATTGTGAAGATGGCAGAAGAAGGAGAAAAATCAATAGAGTGGCGAATGGCACTGCTTGTTTCTGGGTGCACTGACTGCATAATGGCACGGGATGGGAAAACAGCAGGCAACAAGGTTGAAAGATACAGTCAAGCACTCGCTTTTAACAAACATAAGCACGTTCACGGGGGACCAGTATAGAGTGTTCAAACATTACCCAAGATGTATTCATAAATTTTTTTTCGATGGGGGAAAAACAGCCTACAGGCAACAACTGTCATTTTTGTGCAATGAGTGCAAGTTGTTTTTTTAAGAATATTTAATCACTTGTTTTCAGAGACACGCAAACAGAGATGACTATAGGGTCCATTTTGGCCTAGGGCAATTTCAAAATTGCTCCAGCGAACTGTCACGCTCGTGATGACTGGTCCTCAGTATACTGTAAAAAAATGATGCAATGAAATATTCCCTTTGAATTTTATATTGTGTTTATAAACGAAATTACCAAAAGTAGGACGTACGTACGACCCTAATCATTTGCAAACATCACAAGCAACTCTGCACTTAGTGATTGCCTACCTTCAGGGATAAAATGTCATTATTGTAACAGATTATCATTTTAGGATTTTTGTAGCCATTTTGATGAATCATTATGAAATATTTTCATATTCTAGTAATAATATGATTTAGGAATGTTTCTGCCTAATCTAAATTTCCCGTCAGGCTAGATTGCCCCTATTCATAGGCAAACCTCATCAACACAAATGTTTCCAGTGATTGCCAACCTTCAAGGGGCAATCTATCATTATTTAAAAATGTATCATTTTTAAATTTTACGTAATCTTTGATAAATATTTCTTTCTATAATACACAGTTATTATGACGTTATCTTTAACAAATCTTTGTTAAAGCCATATTTCTGTCCATATTTTGACAATAACAATAACAATATCATGACATGCTATTGTCACATTTCTTAAATAAATGTAGAATTTTTCCCTGGTGTACATAGGCCTCAAAAGTGTTTTAAGGAAACGAATGAGGGGGTTTAATGCCCTGTCAAAAGTAAAAGTATAGCTTGTAGTCCAATTAGAAGATCGTCTGTTAACACAGAAGTTCTATGCCCAAGTAGATTTTGTTGGTGTAATACAGTTCTGCATCATTTGATAATGGGATACATGTATATTTACATGAAAATAGGCAAAATTCTTAAGGATATTATAATTCATGCTTGAAATTATGGCCTCTTTTATTTAATCATCAGATTAAGCGCTGCGGCACTCGCTAACAAGGATGCAGATAATTCTTCTAAGATTGAATAATCCTAAGCTTTGCTTCGATGCACAGAAAATTCCCCTTTCCTCAAATTTGGGCTACTTAACTTTCAAGCATCAAAAGACGCTTCTCTTAAAGGGGCAAGGGGACTCAAACTACACGTCTAATTACAAAACCAGGCAATATCTGTAATATACATTTAGCATTAATTCCAAGCAATCTCGAATGCCATTTTGCCAGGGCAACGATTTACTTCGCTGATGAATAGCGTCCACCGACGTAAGAAAGTTAATTAAAAGAAAATTAATTGCACAGATAATTACATCAAAGAATTGATAAACTCGCCCGGATCTTAACGAACCTTGACCCAAGAAGAATTCATATAGTTAAACACATTCTTCACCAAAACAAATCTGACTTGATATTAGTGATTTACATTAAGATTATGTTTGCATCAATAGAGCAGAAACTTCAGCATTACCTCAAATTAAACCATCTTAGGTACATGCTATTTCATTGCACTGTTAAAAGATGTATTGTTGTTTGAATTACATGATATGCATGGACATGTATATGATGATCAATCTAGTTACACTAAGAAGAACACATTTAAGAAGTCATCATAAAACATCCCACCCATTCCTAGACTATCATATGTTCGTCCTACTTGACCATCCAATTTCCATCAAAGATTTATAATTATGCCCCAAGATCCATAAAGTTAAAATTGGCTTTCACTGAAACTGACCAGAGATTCACAATAAACATGCTTGACTGACAATAAAACGGAAAGCGATTCTAAGCAGGGCACGTCGTTTTTATGTCCGAATTCGAGGCAATTCAATGGTAAAGATGAAGCGTTGATAATGCCATAACACAATTGGAAAATCTAAAATGAACACCGTTATTGGGTACCTTTTTCATAATAGGAAAAGGGCGAAACAAAATCGATGGTTTCTGTCTGCCTCGGGTCTCGAGTGAATCAAGTTTCTCTGCCTTAAGGAACTTACCAATCATGACCTTTTCAAACAGAATAATTAACTAAACCGAGAAGCAGACGGTCAAGCTCCCAAAGGATTGTCCATATAAAAAATGCTGCACCTCACATACACTATATCGTATCATTTTCGTGACAACAACCTTATTAAAATTAGAAAAATGTTGAGTTCTATACCATAACGTTTGGATGCATACATAACAGTCGGTTGTGCATCATATAAAAATTATAGCACAATGAAGGTTTACTAAAAACTAATGAAGGCCCTAAGGCTCATATCCATACTTTGTAAATAAGCTTTACATATGCAGAAAACTAATGAAACAATGCATATGGATCAATAAATAATTATAGCTCGAGTATAAATATATTTGCATATCTTTTAGACATTTTGGAGAGCAAAAGATGCTTAAATTTACATGAATGAACTCCAGAGATAAATCCAACATCAGGTGCTTGTTGGTATTTCTAATTTTAGTCACATCATTCAAAATATATGCGATATATTTTCAATATATTAATAAAGAAATTTAATTGGAAAAGTAGCAAATCGATAGGGCCTACTACAATTTCATTGCGATTGATATACAGTATTAAAATGTTGTGCAGGTAAGTTAAGCAAACCTAGTTTTATGTATTGAGGAATTATTTTGTTTTAAATGCTGAATCATTTTTCGTAGATTCCTTACTACAAAATTGGAAGTTAATACCAGAATTCAAAAACGTAATGCATATGCAAGCATCATTTATGCAGTCGAAGCTTAGTAGTTTATAGCCTAGGTTGTGATCTAGTTTTACTCGTACTATACACGTATATATAGTTTTCATTAGAAAAATGACGATGAAATGAAAGGCGCCCAATATAAAATCCGCTGAAAATGGTAAGTGCACATTCAGCTCTTTGAAATTGCAGTCCACGTACTTTTCCCATCTATATAATATACAGTTCGTGACTTGAAATTGTTGCACGGTTCATATAAAGTTTACATAGAATTAAGTGACAGAGTAATACATCATAAACATTGTGTGGTTGGGCACGCCATGGCAATCACGTAAACCGCAATGGCCGTGCTAGCACAGCCTACAAAACATCGCATTAATACTTTCAACCAGGATGAACGCTTTTTTTCCCTCTTCAAATAATAATAATAATAACTTGGGTATATCGGAGCAACCAGACTATACGTGTGAAACTTGAGGAAAAACTATATACTAGAGCGTGCCATGTCAACTACAGGGATTCAATATTTGGTAGACTGTTGAAGGTTTTAAGCTAGATTCGGTCGCGACCAAATGCTATTTCGTTCGTGACCTGGTCATCTCTAGTTTAATCAATACGGATCTCAGAGCTAAATAGCTGATTTAACATTTTGATGGCACGAATGCAATGGCAAAAATCTATTCTACTAAAGCTGAAAATGTTTAAATTTATTGATTATAAATTTAAGTAGCTGGTGTTATTAATTAATACTTAACTATATGGTTTTAACACGGCAAATGTGTCACGCACTTGAAGAATTCCAATTGACTTATACTAGATGGAACCATATCCTAATTATTTCTCAATTTCAAAGTTATTTAAATCATATGCTGTATAACTTGCTTTCATCAACTTTAAATATAAAATTTAGAAAAAATGTTATGAAAAATCCTTCTTGGAGTGAGGTTATGGGGCAATCCAAAAAACCAATTGGAACAAAAGTGGCTCGCAGGCCATTGTTTGAAAACCCCAAAAAAATTTAAGATTTTTTATATCATTGAAATATATTCTATTTATTGTTTTCTTTCTATCTTAAATATTTGCTCTATAAACATATCCAACGCATTTGGGGCCGTCCATAAATGACGTCAACAATATAGTTGGAAAAAAATTGACCCCCTCCTCCTATCCTAAATTAACAACCTCATTTGAGATACCCACTACATACGTCAACAAGTTTAATAAATTTGTCTAAATACGTACATATTTCATTGTCGTATAACATAGAAACTAAGGAACACTTTCTAAGTATACAAATCAAAATCAATACAAAAATATATGTACGTAATTAAGTTGCAACTGAATACAGAGTATGCTTTACAGTTGTAAAAAATCCAATTCCTTGTTGACGTCAACTGAGCCTTGACCCCTCCCTCCCCCTAGTCAACTAGCGTCACCATTTGCACTGCCCACTTTGTGGACGTCCCCTTTAAGAAGAAAAATTAAACTTTCATAATCATATTTTTAAAGAAATTGATTACTTAAGTTTTGATAAAATTCAAAAGGCTCGAAAATTACATTACATATATACTATTGGAAAGCAATTGAGTTGATTAGCCATATGTCCGTATTACCCAAACTCCACAAAAAAAAAAAACAGTTCCATCCTGCACGGTCACCGATTTCCACGGTAATAAATTTACAGTTCAACTCCATTAGACTTTTTTCCCCTTTGCAATCCTGTTAAAAGCGACAAACGTTAGGCCTAATTAAATCTCAGGCATTAATTCCTAGCAGTTCAACGATCCGATTCGGTCCATGAGCGACCCACATTTTCGCAACCATAAAAAGCATGCAGTTCCAACAATGCCTAGAAATCTAAAAGGCAGGCTGATTCCGGCTAATAATTTCCCTAAATGACAAGGAAGACATCTCTAGGCCTAAGCGTTCAACGGGCCAGGATATGCATTTTGAAGAGTTGTTGCGCCAGCACCGTGCAATAATAATGGAAATGCATATCCAGATTGCATTATATTTCTCCTATTTCTACGCCATGAATAAATGCATGTATGAGAAATAGGAGCGCTCGATCCGCCATAGGCATTTTCCAGCAGAAACACGGCTATAGCACCAGTTATTGATCCGGCTTACTGCAGTGCTTACGGTGCCATAAATGTTGGATGCTTGTGTGTGTGTGTATAAAAGGTGGCCTTATAGGTATAGTCTTTCCATCATTATTTAATGGCACATTATGGAGTATTTTTCTCTCAAACTTTCATCTGGCTTTTCCTTTCGTCTCTCCCATTCGTAAGAGTAAAACCTTCCCATCGATGCTTTTAAGCATTTTTAAAGTTATTCTGGAACGCTTGTATACATACATATTTTTTTAATGTTCATCTATATGGTGCATCATTTAGTAATTGGAAGCAGTATATATGCAACAGGGTTCGTTTTATAATTCTGAATATATTATACTCGCTGCCATTTCCTAAACAAAAAGAGGGATTTGCCATTTTTTTCTTGACTTGGGAAGACGAAAACATATTCGGATGTAACTTATAAAAATGGAAATGTTATTAAGATGTCATTCTGGTGTTTTTTCACTGCAATCAACAATTTTTTGTTACTGTAGCAACTTGTGATTACTTAGTATTATAATAGCAAACTGGCACGCCAATGCTCCATTAGCACTAATTGAACATGTCAAATATGACTCATTTTTGTTTGAATTTGAATCGAGGTGTATAGTTTAGATGATACGTAAGACCGTATCAGCTTAATTTACATAAAATTTGTATTCTCATATCCAATTTTTTGTAAAAACGAGTTTGTCGTCCCATGGTGTACGACTTCACAAAGTTTACAAAACACAATTTTTTGATACATGTCACTGCATGAGTGGCGTGCTACATGTACTGAGTTAAATTGAATGTCTATAATTTATCTTTACAGAACTTACAAATTTCCCTACTGTTCAACGAGTTGTTGTAATCATATTGCCAATGGATCTGTCAAGAGCCAAATTCTACACACGTTAGATGATAATGCAGTGAAACATTACACCAGGTAATTCGAAACTGAACCATGGTTTGCCAGATTTAATAATTGCATCACGAATGCCATGAACAAAACATCGACAAGCATTAATGGAGTGCCGTGACAATTTTAGCGCCTTGTTCAGTTCGTTGCCTACCTACAGGGATAAAATGTCATTATTGTAACAGATTATCATTTTCGAATTTTTGTAGCCATTTTGATGAATCCTTATGGCATATTTCCATATTCTATTAATTATTATGACCATGGCGTTAACAATTATACAATTTACGCATGTTTCTGCCTAATCTAAATTTCCCGTCTGGCAAGATTACCCCTATTCATAGGCAAACCTCATAAGCACAAATGTTGTTAGTGATTGCCAACCTTCAGGGGCAAACTATTTATGAACTATGAATTTATGAATTTATGAAACCTTTCGTGAACGTTAGATGATAATGTAGTGAAACATTACACCAGGTAATTCGAAACTGAACCATGGTTTCCAAGATTTATTATTGCATCACGAATGCCATGAACAAAACACTGACAAGCATTAATGGAGTGCCGTGACAATTTTAGCGCCTTGTTCAGTTCGTTTTTAAAATAAAATTGTATAAGTTTGAAAAGTATTAATATTGTTTATAAGCTAGAGATGTTTCACAAGCTTTTTTTAGAACATATTGATTTTTGTTCAGTTTAAACTTTGACATTGAATAGTTTCAAATTGCAAAGCAAGGCAAATATTTATTAGAAACATTCATTCGCTGATTCGGATTCCCTTCAAGCGATTCGACTTGAACAAAGCTATAGGTCGTTTCAAGATGCGGTTTTTTTAATCGATAGAGAGTCAAGAAACTGAAAAACAGTTCGCTTATGTACTTTTCTATTTTAAGCAACTTAGACTTTTTAATCGAACTGTTTTTTTCAGATTTTGGATTATATGTTGTTTCCGAAATAAATGAATAATAGGATCATTAATATCAATATTGCTTTTTACAGGCAAGAATTTCTTTTTTCAGAGACATTATATAATCATTTATAACCAGATATTGGTTTATTGCACTAAGCCAAGATAGAAGAAAATTGAGATGCTAATTCATGTAATCATAATTTCAACAAAAAACTATCAAACCTCTATGAACAGATTATGAAAAGCTCAGTGAATAAAATGAAAATATTCGGTCATATACCGATACAATAGAAACTTATAAAATAATACTCTTGAGACCAGGGTAAATATTATTTTAGACAGTTATTATTTTAGACAGGTCCATCTGTAAACATGTTATAGTGTATACAACTGCAAAATAGATAATTTCCCCTTTTTTAATCCTTCATTAATCACTAGCTATTGGTCGACACTATTTACGCAGCTGCAAAATAGGGAATTTCCCTTTTTTTCAATCCTTATGCATGTGCACGTGTAGTTATTAAGTATCAAAAACATTTTTGTTTCCATGTTCGACATTTTTGACTCCATGTTATATATTTTTTACAGTTACATTGTTGATATTCCCTTAAAAAATCATTGGGACAAATAAAGTATTAAATATCACTTTATAAAGGTTTCTTATTTTATACATGTGTCCCAAGTCGGAACCGGCACATTTTATTATTTTAGATAGGATATTATTTTACACAGGATTTCAGACAGGTTCTATTGTAGTGCATGACATTATTGCCCAAATGTAGTAAACAAGAATTTGGATTCACAGTGGTACTAAATCACAAAGTGAAATTATCTAGTGAAAATGACCACGCAGTTAACGATTTTTATTACATAAGAATAAATTTCCGAGTCAATGGTGCGTCTGGCTACTGAATTTAATCTCCGTTGTTGCCAAAAATCAGGTAAACACAGACTCACCTCCTACCCCTCCCCCCTTCCCCAAAAAAAAAACCTTTTAAAAAAAGGAGGGAGGGTGGAAATCAATTTCGACTGCATTCTTGTGAGGTACATTGGACGCGTACGTCTTTAGCACTTTGGATACAGGGTTTTTATTTCTCTGCTTTTAATACATGGAAGTGTATTGTTCATTTTCTAAATTGGTTTTCTCCGAAACGAAGCCATTTGTTTAAATCAAAACACGCTGTTTTATCGATTCGTTTATACGGATAATGGAAACTAAATTTTCTGCGAACAGAGAAGAATGACGACGATTTCGTTATGCCCTATAATAATTACGCTTGTTTTCAAGGACGTTAACCGAAAATTATTCCGACGATCAATACGTCTCAACTCCAACCACAAAAGTGACAAGAGTGATGTAAGGGGCCATGCATAAACGACATGCACAAAACGAATAGCAAAGTTAAAAAACAGAAAACTATTATGCAATTTAAGAGCGATACATTGTCAAAACTTACACTTTGACATTATGTTACTATCAGCTTCAGCTTAATTTGAAAATGACAAGGAATTAGCAAATTTTCATAATACATTCTGAGACTAACCTGCTTACTGCGTTCAAATTTAATTATCACAGTAAATCTGTCATTAATTCTACGCAATTCAAAAGTGGTCAAAGTTCATGTGGAAGTGTATTGTTTTAGCATTGAGTAGTTTTCGAAAAGCTGTGCAAATATCAGAATTTACATGTTTGGACTGTCTCATTCACTTATGATAAAGCTGATGACATGCTGCATAATTGCTCAACGTTTTATGTTAATAAATACCTATTGAGACACATGCTATACCATTTTTCATAAATGAGATTTTTAGAAATGTTGGGCCCAGTCTAATTAAATTTACAGAATTTTAGTTTAACTTAATTTTTTTATAATATTCGTACACGAGCTCGTGTAAATTATTATATCAGCATTATTATAAAAAGAGGTTGTACATTCATTTGGCTTTTTGTTTATAAGAGGATCTGTACTCGAAGGCCCTGGATCAATTACTTAAGAAGAGGAGGTCGAGCATACATGAATGAATTCAAACTATACAATGGTTCAGAATTTGTAGAGATGAATGCAAAATAATATTGCAAATGCAAGGAATAACCTATTTTAAAGATGGCATGAGACACTTATAATACAAGAATCCAATAAACCTATGAAGCTAGGTGATGACTTAGCAAATGGTAACAACAGTTATTCTAACAGGACGAATGTGCACAGGCGAAATAATAAAGAAAGCCATCCCCAATTCCAACGAAATAATGATAAGTATTATGCATTGCATCACTTGATAATGAGAACTGTTGGCATGCACAGATGATAAAATAACAAAAGAAGAAAAATATGCTTATTGAAATAAGTTACATGTAGGCTAGGCATGGTGAAACGAAAAACTATAGTATAAGAAACAATTGAAATGCAATATGTAACTCAACGTTATGGAAATGCAAAAGGGAATAGAAATACAGTAAAATCTGCTAAAGGTGATCCCCCATAAAAATGTCCAAATTCGGTCACTGTATATAAGTGGTCACTATACAGAGAATTTTTATGTAGTAAAACATCCATGTATGCAATAAAATTAATTTATAAAAGTGGTCACTATGCAGAGGTGGTCACTTTACCAGATTTTACTGTACGTTAAAGCTATTTCTTTTTAACTTATACAATAAATGCGTTCAGATAGAGTTATCAATTCTTGAACATATTAGCCTTAAACGTTTATTTTACCTGTCTGGTGATTTAGTTCAGTATGATATAATTTGTCGAATATGATGCTTACCTGAAAAAAAATAAGAAAACGTATATAAGAAAAAGTGCTACAAACGTAATTAAACAAATTAGAACACAAAGCGACAGATGTCGATGCATCAATATTAAAGTGCATTGAGCCTATAAATGTGGATATACCACCCAATGCCCATTTTCCAAGTGAGCAAAGTTGTTTCGACGCATAGACTAAATTAAAGGGTTCAGTCACACGAGTAATTAATAAAAGGCGATGACTCATTGCTAGAAAAGCATTAGACGTGCAATTTAAACTTGCAGTAGTGCTGTCGTCACATTCACACTCGCAAATATACCCCTTTCTGCACCTCCCAAAATAAAACCATCCTCCCCAATAATTTGCATTTAATTAAAATGCAGATGTGCTTCATTATAATTGAACAGAAGCAATGGCAACACCCGCCTATAATTAAAGTAGGAACAACAACAAAAAACTTGAGGAAAGTCCATTACATTCAACCAATATTAAGGGTTAATTACCATTATCTAGAAGCTTATCAGCATTGAGCCAACATGCCATTGTGGTCATTTGGACCGTTGACAGATCGATTCAAACCCTCTTCAGTTCTTTGATTAATCACATGGCACGACTTATTTGGATGCTAGGTCACTCCTATAATGCTGACACGATTCTCAATTTGTTGGTTTTTCGTTTCTATCATTAATTTCATTAACCCTATGTCCATGAAACCCATAATCTTCAACGCCCCTTACTTTCTTATCAATTTCAATGAGGACAAAACAGCATTCAATACTACATTTACATTAAAACAGTACAAGTTTTTACTAACAATGACTTAACGTTAATGCTTGCCAACATGTATTAACGGGATTTTTTAACGAATAAAATCTTAACCTTTTTATTAAACAAGCACAATTTTAACTTGGCTCATCCCTGCAAAAGTATGCCAGTAAAGAATAGGAAAGGAACATTTAAAGCCAGAGGCTTATTCTTAAAAGTCATTTAACATTTAATGAAAAAGTAAACTTAATTTGTTTCTGTGCAATTTGTCTGCAAATTTTATTAGATTAAGAACTTTTCGATGTAAGCTTGTGCAGTTTTATTTTTTATTTTTACTCTAGATGCCCTCAAGATAGTAGACATCAAGAGATGTCTACTGGTCGTGGCATATATACATTGTATATGCAATATTGGTTGTCCTACAATGATTAAATTGTGCATGTATTAAACCCAAATAATTGAAACGAATTATGTACAAAACATAATATTGAAATGAAATAAGTAAGAAAAATATGTCGTAATAAATCGTCAAAAATACTGTAGTATTTGAATTGGCAGCAAGTGTACTTGGGCTAGATTTAAGGTAAATAATCTCATTTCAATAGTATAGCTCTAGTCAAGTAATAAATATGCAGAAATTGAAAAGCCATATGCTAATGTAATCTCTCTTGTGTGAACATATATGCTGAACATATAAAAAAAAATTTTTTTCTGTTGGCTATATGCAGAAAAAAAAAAACCCATTCAATTTCTAATTGTCCTAAAGGCTAGTGTTCTGAATTTATATATTTCTCATTTTTAATGCTTGTATTAAAATACAGGCAAAGTTTTAATTAGTCGTGTTGCTAATTATGCAAACTAAGCCTAAAGTTAAGTAAAGTTGTATACTCTTATTACAACACATCGAGCAAGAAACACGAATGAGGATAAACGAAATAAAACGCGACCGGATGAGATTCAACATCAATAGCTTTTTGATAAAATTCATAAGCAAACTAGTAGTTTTAAAAATTTTCCGCAATGCGAGTTCATGAAATAAACGTTTTATGACGATAAAATGCGGCCGCAGGGGCGTATTTGGGAAAAGATGGAGTCAAGTAGTATTGAAGAAGACTATCTTGCTATTTTATCACATTCAAAAGCTTTTTCATAGACACATGAAGTCGTGTCTACGTAAGCAGTTTGGCAAGGAAAAGCCTAAAGTGTTTTGTTCAATCTCTTTTCCATCAAAATACGTCAGTGCAAAAAAAAAAGTCCTAATGCTTGCATAATTTCGTGATACTTTGGCAGGTCTTTCACAACTTTGGCATAAAAACAAATTTCAAGCATGTTTTTTCCACGATATTCCCAATGCTAAATATCAGAATGGAAACATTATCGAACGTATGCCAAATAAGAAATACTTAGAAGCTTCATTAATGGCTAGTTACCCTCTGGAGCAAGCTTAGCACTATACCCATTTTCGCCATAACTAAATTAGTGAAAAAAATGCTGAATAATCATCCCGATTTGGTAAATCCAGGAGGCTATGTTTTAAAAAAATGTATTTCCTCCAGTTATTTTTTTTTAATAAATGTTTTTGAGAAGTTGTAGTACCATCATTTGGCCGCTAGGAGGCAGCTATAGTGTCCCTTCGAAGACACTCATATTTTAAATATATGCAATTATGAGTTTATTAGTTTATAACTAAGCAGCCAGCTGGATGCACCAAATCAGGATGAATATTGAGAATATGGAGATCATGGCTTCTGAAAATTTACATTGCTGGTATAGGACTTGCTCCAGAGGGTAATGGGCCTTAAGTACAAATAATTTTATAAAATAAATTTCACTTTAAAGTTGTACAGAATATCTCATAAACATTAATAAATATCAAACTCCCAATCCTAAACATTGACATAGGATCATTATCCACCAAATGCCACCAATTATAAGTAAATACATATAGCAAAGAAATATTTACAAAACCATTTTCATAAAAAAAGTTATATCTGAAAGTGTATTGCTTAATGCGATGTAAATGTGTCGATTTAATTCAAATAAACATGCGTCAAATTTTGAAGTAAAACGATTTCACTTGCAAGTACATTATATGTAGGCCTAATAAACATCAAACATTACTATTGGAGAAGAAATAAACTCAGGAGCCATTCATAGGACATGGTTAATTAAGATAACTTTTGAAGATTATCCTGAAATCACTAGAAATAGCCTGATGTGGCAAGCAAATGGAGATCTATTGGAGGTACAATTCAGATCTGCCAACACCAATTCCGTATATAAAACGCGTTGTTCTCTATCTTACAAATCCTACATATATGCAATGTTGATGAAGCTATTATGGCCCTTTGTACCAGAAACAAGCTTAGTTATTTCTATAGGCGTTTCCAATACAGGCGCTTATACGCTTGCTATATTTCAGCGAATAGAGCTTATAATAGACGAAAATACATGAGCTAGAAGGCAGCTGCATCCCTGAAACAAGAGTTAAAAGGCAACAATCATTGAACATCTGCGCAACACCAATCATCCTTTTTGTTCGACACTTATAAGGATCTTCACAACCGATAAACTGAGTGACGAAAAAAGAAAAAAAAAAAAAAAGAAAGAGAAATAAAAGGGAAATACATCAAGCGGAAAATTTGCGGATGATACAGAAATCCAGTGTTGACAAGATTTACGCATCGAGCACTGTGTTTTCCTTAATCATGTTTATTCAAACGGAAAAAAAAACTTAAGCGCGATAAATACTAGTGACAGGTATTGAATCAGAAAACATGGGGACAAATATATACTCATTTTAAACAAATGGACCTTTTAAATTAAATTTGTGGTGCAACACGTCAATGTTTAAGAGAAATAAAAGTAATTGGCACGTATATTGCTATGGAACTATTGTAAATGCCCTTCTACACAATAATAAAGTGAATGACAGCCTGCATTAAATTAATTTCGACATATCTGTATGTTGAATTTTTTTTGTTTATAGTTATTGTACAGCAGATTCCGATAAATGCGTGTACGTGTATGAATTGCACAAAACACATTGGAATTTTTTGGAATACACTGAAATCACCGAATAACCTGAACTTAAAATGCATGTACCGGTACTTAATTCCTTTAATAAATACAGGGTGGTCCAAAAGTCAATTTTTTTCTTAAATCTTAAAGTTATGAAAATCCTGTTAATGCGGTTAAATAGGAAGTCGCATGCGCTCTATCCACTGATGTTAATAGATTTTATCTACGACTATTTTTTAACGGAAACTCAAGTTATAACTTTGTCGCCGTAGCACTTAGGACAAAATGTTAAATTAAGAAATGGAAGAGCATGTTCTATTTGTATAAAATTTAATTCACATTTTAAAGATCGCTGAAATAACAGGATATCAAGCTTGTTTTCCATAAAATAGAAAAATGTCAAATAATGCCTAGGAACTTAATTTATTATAGCCCATCTCAATTTAGCTTAACTCTAATGCCAAAAGTAAACAAAATACTTCCTATCTTAAGCATAGCAAAGCAGAAGGCAGCAAAAGATATGAAACATGTTCCGAATCAAGTGTTTATTTTACATATAAATCCATAATGCAAGGGCAAAAATGTTGAACGATTTACATTAATTGCTTCTCCTTTGTTTTGTTTATCATTTTCAAAGCGAAAAGCCCATTTGTTTCCTAGCTTCCGTTATGTTGAATTGAAAGTATAAGGCAGAAAGCATACAGTAGATTCAATTAACAATTGTAGTGTAACTACAATGGACCTTAACAGAGTTACGACACGCACAACCATTACAGAAGCTAGTTACACAATGATGGGATTGTATCTGCACAAGTTCCATTAATATAACCATTTGGAGTATAATCTAGAAACATCCATATTGAAAATGCTATGCTCAAGGGCCATGTAAGGCTAATTATTACAAAAAAAGAGCTTATCAGCCCTGCAAAATGCAATAGGGCCTATATAATAAAATTTCAATTCACTAAAATCAATTTCATTCTAGAAACTAAACTCATTATAAATGTACATGTATACTTTATTCAAACTCATCTCATAATATGGGAACATTCTTAAGAGCAATAAAAATGCCATTAGCAAAATCGTTTATGACTAATATATATTTAGAAAATATAATAACATTGTGTATAAAAATGGAAAAGCTTTAAAAAGGTTCAGAAGATGTTTAAATTTGAATAAAAATACTACATTAAGTATAATCCATTTGTGTAATTAGAGAAAAGCTTTATTATATTAAGTGTGCAGTTCACACAAACATGTTAACGCCAGTTTAATATCTGTGTCATTTATTGATACGTGCAATATATATACTTATTAATCTTGTTTTAAACACATCATTAATTCGCGATTTAAATATTAAAATCGAATGTGTCTATATATCAAATATGCATACATTATAAGAACACGATGAATATTGATGAAGTGAACATTTGGATGAGAAGCGAAAATATCATTAAAAACACCATTCGGATTTTTTTTTGGATCATATTAATTAAGCGTCACATTTTATGCATATATATACTGTACGATTATAGCTTTCATCTTCAAAAAAACATCCAGTACTAAAAACTAAAACATCGATGTGCATTTGAAATAGCTCATCTGTGCATCAAATCCATGTTAGCGTCAAATCATGACACCATAATATACAGTCTCACATCAAGATTGTTTTTGAAAACAATTTTTTTTGCTGCATTTTCCCAATAATGGCTTAGAAAATATTTTCAATATGACAGGCAAGTCAAGAAGCGTCAACATGTAATAAAAACCCATCAAGACACTGATATCTCTTGTTTATATTAAGATTTCGTTCTGATGATGTTTAGCATGACATGTGTTGCTTTGTTTCATTTTTTATGACAAAAGTTGAAATGATTGACACCAGAAGTCAAGATTTAAAAACGTTACCTAAAATATTTTCTAAATATTCGATGTTTGAAATTCAGCTTTATTTACATACAGGGTTTTTACGCCTATGATCAAAGATCGTAAGTTTTATATTAACCTTTCGAATGAAAGCCACTATAGCATCATATACTTCCAACAGACACCATAAAATCGATTTTCAAAAAATCCTTGATAATGCATGTGAACTTATAATTCTGTCGCTTATGAGCATTCGCTGGGGAATACAGGGATGTAGTATAATGTCTTGCAAAACATGCAATATTTTAACGAGAATGTGCATTTTTTTTTTCTTCTTTTCTTTTTTAGTTTAAACTGCCAACTTGGGGGCTAATGCCAATAACCGAGGGTTGGTTTTACTTTAAAAAATCCTACTTTAAGCTGAACAAATTACAAGCAGCTATTTAAAAATAAATAACCAAAAACGAATCTTTGGCATTGAGTCGAGTATTTGTATAGACATGCATAAACATAAGTTGAACAATAAATAAAATTCAAAATTCCTAAAAACAGGCAAACACAGATGTTCCCATATGTCAAATCATTATGTTTTTTTAACTGCTTTCAGATGTTGAATCTCAAAGAAGAAAAGCTTTCTTTCAGTATACAATATTCAGAATGAAAATACATGGCGCCTAGCTTAAACACGAATAACGATCTTAATGCCATTTTGTATACAAAATCTTATAATCAAGGCATGTTGTTCTTAGATATATAAATTTGTATATCTTCTACAGAACTTCCACATTCAACATTGCCGTAATATTTTAAATGAAAACAGTTATAGTATAAAAAAATCGATACTCAAACCAGATGACATTATGTGTCGTTAACTGAAATCTCCATCTAACAAGTGTTTGATAGGAGACTGAAAGGCTACACGTCTTCATGTCTGCTTGTGACGGGATGGGGAAGTCGTTAAAAATGCGTGAAAAGGCATAAAATGAGCAGGAAAATGTCAATTGCTCTATCGCTTTTAGCTTAGGCACCAGATACAGCTAATTCAAAAAGAAATTAAATCCTTAGTTGATAATTGGCCATCCAAGCGCATGCACGTATTATCTTGAAACAAATTATGAATATCTTAAGATTATAATGATTGTACGTTATGAAAGAGAGAGGAGACGAACCATTGTTTTTACTAACTTTTATCAAATTCATATAAAAATAGGTAATGCCAGCATGTTTTTGATGGAGCAAATTTCTCTGAGTAAAGCTTAATTGGTCTACACGTTATGCTTTATCGTCAGTCTTGCATGATCACTGACGACCTCTGATGATCACTGATAACATAACCTAACATGTAGACAAGGCTTTCATTGATCATCATAGGTAGTCAGTGATCATTTAATCGACGTGATCATGCAAGACTGACGACAAAACGTTACCTGTAGATCAGGCTTTAGACAACAAGAAATCTTCAACAAATACTATACAGCCCAAATAAGCAAACGGGTTATTAGTTAACAAAACTAAACTGTACAATTCATGCATCCTGGTTTTGGCATTTTTACAACGTGCACACGTCACGCTACCACTGGCGTGCAGTGTCGTCGTTAATTTCAACGTAATATTACTTGGAACTCTTTGTATAGTTTTAGCACCGACATACATGTATATAATAGACCACGAAAGGTGAAATACGACATGTTGCACACAAATCATACTAAAATCACGTTCAAGTGCATTTAACCCGTTCATTTTTGTGACATCTGCGTGCATGTATACATATGTAATATGATCATATGTCATCTGTTCAACAAGGGATACAGTATAGAACCTCTCTAAATACGTAGAACCTAACAGTAGAACCTCTCTAAAATTATACTCTTTTGACCAGGAAAAATATTAATTTTGACAGGTTCATCCGTAAGCATGATGCTACAGTGTGTACAGCTGGAAAATAGGGAATTTCCCAGTTTTTTCAATCCTTATATACATATGTGCATGTATAGATGAGTCAGTAGTTATTGGGTATCACAAGCCAAGTTTAAAATTGCCTTGCATCTCCCTGCCATTTTTGTATCCATGTTTGATATTTTTTGCAGTTTCATGGTTGATATTTTTTCAGTTCCGTGGTTTACATTTCTTTAAAAATCATTGGAACAAATACATATTATTAAATATCACTTTATGGAGGTTTATTATTTTATACACTACTCCAGAGTCGGGACTGGCACATGCTATTATTTTACACTGGATTATTTTAGACAGGTTCTACTGTACTGAAAATATTTCTAATAAAATTTTTGATTCATCTCCAAATATCCAAATGCATGCATTTCACACTTTTCGATCGGTAACCTCAAGGATCAAACTTCTGATGTGCTCCAAGAGTTTTAGCATAAGGTCGCACCTTAAGGTAGTCAAAAGCATGTTTAAAGCTGATCTAAAGTCCAAGGTCCAAGCATCTCGATACGCTGCAAACCTCGCAAGATTAAGTCGGATCAATGAAGCACTCGAGGGACAAACCGATAATCAAATTAAGTAATAGGGCGACCAGCGTCCGAACAATCTCACGCCAATGGTGATGCGGTTTTATTGGGCAGCCATCGACCCACCACCAGCATCAAGATTTCTGATCATATCAAATCGTCCTAGCCAGTGTCGTCCCTGGGCAACAATAAATGCAAGACGCAGGACTTATTAGCGCAATGTGCTGTATATATATATATTCTTGTTTGTCCCGCATACACTTGCTGGGAATCCCTAACTCAAATTAACAGCTCGTAAATCTACAGTCCATCCTTGATGCCAAAGTCGACGAATAAATATGTATTATTTTCTGTTTGAGGGGGAAAAAAATCCACCGTAATCGATCGGATAACATCCCTTCCTCCTGAACAACCTTGGGTGTTTTTAAAGTATCGCCCTTGTTATGGTGCAATTCTCGTTCAGTCACTTGCGTGACTTAAAATACGCTCCTCACATGCGCATTAAAAATGAGCACCGTGAGGCCTGTGACACCTCGGTGAAAGGGATGATAGATTACTGGAGCTGCTTAAAATGTGAGTACGTGTGTTGCTTATTTGCTCTTGTTATTAACCTTTCTTGCCACTGGATTTCTCCCAACTGCTGACTGGCAATATCACGTATTTTCCCGAATTAATGTCGTTTCCGGAAATCAAAGACTGCATGCTTTAGGGTTGCAGGGTTACCTTTGAATTTCTACGCCAGAGTAAATTAATTCGCCAATTAATTATGCATTTTCCTTTCTTCTAGTAAATTAATGAGCCTAAAAATTACAATGTTTACTCTTGCATATGAGTGCCAAACAGCAATGACAGTTGAGCATTTGCCAGTATGCAAAAGAAAAATTGGAAGTGCAGACAATCTTGGGGTAAAAATGATTTATGGTTAACATATTTTGGATAGAAGGACACCCTGAAGCAGGTTCTTCCACGTAACTTTAACCATAAGCAAATGCTTGATCATTTATTGTTTTCTACAGTAGAATCTGTCTAAAATAATACTCTTGGGACCAGGAAAAAATATAATTTTAGACAGGTAATTATTTCAGACACGTTAATCTGTAAACATGTTACAGTGTATACAGCTGCAAAATAGGGAATTTCCCTTTTTTTTATAGATTTTTATAGATTTTTATAGATTTCCCTGCCGTTTTTGATTCCATGTTTGACATTTTTGATTCCAAAGTTGATATTTCCTTAAAAATCTTTGGAACCAATAAAAAATTATTAAATATCACTTTATGGAGGTTTATTATTTTATACATTTGTCTTAAATTTTAGAGAGAATATTATTTTACACAAGATTATTTTAGACAGGTTCTACTGTATTAAAGTGACATGTAATTATGCAAAAGAATTGCTGTCATATTTCCAAGCACAACTTGCAGCTTTAATTCTGTGTTTTTACTTTTCAATTTCACGTATAGATATTTACTCCGGATTGTTTATTGTAAATCATTATGAAGAATCTCATGAGAAATTCATTACATAATTAAATGTTTTTTCTTATAAGAGCATTTGTTGGAAAATACTACAGAGTTTAATTTTTTTCCAGAAGCTTAAGACTGTGTGTCAATCCGAATTTATGAACGAGGCATTTTACATGTTCTTTAGTTGAATGCAAAAAATGCAGTGTCGCTTGAAGGGTTGGAGATGAAAGACTGCTAGCAACGTGACATTCAGCAAATTGGGGTCCTTGTTTTTAACCTACATGCACATAGATACGACTCATATCATTACCGGTAGATTTTTTTAAAGTTCCTTAATGCCAACATTTCAAACTGTCTGAGTCTTCTCTCTTTTTTGTCCTTCTGTTGTTTTTTTGTTACAACGGTCCATACTTGCAGTTTGAGAAAAAGTTAACTGAACCAGGACTAAATTTAGACCAAAAAAATCCTAATTATATAGGTGGAAGTCGTGAACGTGCTCTTTTCTATCCCACTGTTAGCTACAATGAGCTTAGGCAACAAACAAGCTCAAAAGTTGTCCATCACGAGGACGTATTGACCTTACAAAATAGCAAACGAAATAAGATGGTGTTCAAACGAGATTCTTCAATGGCATTTTGGAAAAGAACCTAATTTTTTGTCACTTTTAAATTTGTATGCAACAAATATATCTCTACAGGCAGAATGAAACACTTTTAACAAGTAAATGAACTGATTAAATTGATGTTAACGTTAATAAATACTGCAATTGATTGCACCCAAAGGATAAAAAATTCTGTGAGGTAGAATTCTTACAATTTTTCTTCTCATAATTCACAAAACGAGGTTATTGCAAATTTCGTTGAATACTAGAGCTTGGCATCTGTTGGTGACGTGAAAATTTATCATCATTAACTTAATTCTGGCATGCAAATGCAACTGATTGTTTATATACATCACTGCACACTCATTGAGAATATAAAAAATAACCCAGGGTTTTTGTGCCCTAACTAATTAGATGTTGGCGATGAAGAACACTTGGTTTGGCATTTCCACAATTATACACAGCCCATGGTTTCCCTCCTTAAATGTCTAATTGTTCACATAAATCTGAAAACCCAACGCCTCCTGTCTTGGGCGTTGCAATTGGCACTCGGGCATAACGTCAAGTTAAGCACTTTTTGCCATATTTCCTGCAGTTTTTTTACAACAGCCATCATCGATAGAAGGCCAGTCTTTGGTATACAGGATGTGCTTAAAGACAAGAAGATTTACAATGATTTCTGAATGAATGCAACATTGTTTATCTTAAATGATGTGGTTCATAATGCTCATGGTCACTTGTTTAACTCACCCCTATAACTATAAGATTGCCATGCTGTTAAAATTTGAATAACGTCTTGGACATGTCATCTTTAAGAAGCGTTATTATTATAAGAACACAAGATATTCGAGAAATTTATAGGAGATTTTTGAAATGGGAGTCCATTATCCTTTATGTTTTCCTGTTGAGTAATAAACACAATTGGAAAATCCTTGCTGCATTTGAGTCTGCCATATATGTTGGTTGTGGAGTTAATGGCCATGCATAAATTACAGAAATGATTCTAAGCATCGAAAAAACAAAATTGTAATGTATACAAATTTTTTATATAATTTTAATAATGTATTTTTATATTAAAATAACATTAAAATGTAAGAATGCCAATCCTTCAACTTCTATTAAAGAATAAATATTTCACCAATCAATTAATCTGAATTCTACACTTGCAAAACATTTCAACTTTTAATGTGTAGTTTAAATCTTATTGAATAAAACCAACATTAAATTTACAAGTTTTTATCTAGAATTTGAAACTACTTGCAATATTCTGCACAATATGTCATAGAATAATGAAGGCGAGTAAAGTTTTTTTGTACCGTTCCTACTATAAACTGGCATATTTTTAAATAGTGGTATTAATTGCCAGGATATTAAAATAAGTACTTGCCGAAAGTCTGAATTTATACTGCATGTTGTACGTAATTTAATTAAGTTATGTGCATATATATATTGATTAGAATTGAGAAGAGAAAAAAAATTGGATCTTGGTAAAGTGCCAAGAATATTTTCAATGGAAACTCCAGAAAATATTAAATAAATAAAATCCTAAGTGAATCTACTCGCAAATATGTGTAAGAAGTGCATTATCAAAAGATACATAACAATATATTTAATTATACCTGTAACACTCAATATCAATAAATAAATTCTATTAGAGTTTTAAGGAAACGTGATATTTTTCCATATGTAAATGCTATCAGCCTATCGTACAAATAATTCTAAAATAGGATCCAACTTTAAAATGAGAAAACAAGACCTTGTGTGCACGCCATAAATTACACGAAATCTGCAATAAACGCCTTACTTAAAACTTGAGATGGTGTTTTTAAATGAGATTTTGTTCAAGATGAAGAGTATTCCTCTTATTTGATACCAGCTATTCAATTTCAACCTTCGATAAACGTGAGACAATAGCGAAAATAATCGGATGAACGAGGTTTAACAGTATATTTAGGATACTAACGTGTTGAAAATTACAGGGTGAAACTGCATGCAATCTAATGGAAAACATGGTATGTAATATAAAGAGCGAACTCCACTAGGAAAATTGCGTTTATTCTTGCGCATCAGTCTATATAGCTGACAATACAGCGCATACCTATAGATCTCAGATCACTACGGCACATATTCTACTTTATTTCATGTTTTTTTGCCAGCTGAAGAAACCAATCTATGAAGAAGGTTTTCCGAAACATTACACTTAATGGAAAAAAACGAAAATGCGAATGCCCAACTGATCCCGACAGGGATTGCACCAATCCTAAGCTGAGCATGATACCATATTCATGTAAAGAAAAAAAAATCAAAAGTGATAGACAACAATATGGCATGCAGTGGATAAGGTTTCTAGATGATGAAAAACGAAAAATTCCCCAAAAAAATCATAAATGCTTGGCTTCTGCCTATATGTGAGATGCATTTTTTTCTACAAGTTCTAGGACACCCATTGACATGACATCAGATAAAGTTCATAAGGTGATGTTCCTCCCTTTGAATCAACTTCAGAATCAATTTCACATATACCTACAGCAGTACTTATTTGATTAATAGAAATACAGGTACCTGATAAAATGAAAATAATATGGGAACTAAATATCAGTCCATAGTTTAAAGTGGAAATTCTGGCTTCAATGAAAAGTTCTTGTAAATCAGAAAGTAATTCATGAATTATTTCCCCAAATTTCTGTGTAAAAATGGAGTTGTCACCATCAATATTCATGTATAAGTAACCAAACTCCACTCGCTTTTTGTATATCATAAAACATGAAATATTGTCCATATACTTTCCTGAAATATTGCCCAAACTTTTACGAAATACTGAACCAAATTCAGTAAACAAAAATGTTATTTTCATCATTAATAGACGTGAAGAAATGAATGGCGTAGCTCATTTTTTACTTACTTAAAATTTTAAAATCCCTCAATAGGGGAATTCCCAATTTTCATTACTGATAATGTATGACTATTCCAGATCTACAGTATTTAAATTCTGACTATCCATGCAGGTTTTCCATGCCTTCTACTTTTAGGGTACCCTGTAGATTATCTGCATATTTAAACTTAATACATCGTACTTAAGATTGTCTATAGTTTTAAATCTATATACAACGTCCATTCTGCGGTGAAAGGTGTAAAATGTATTTTTAAATTAATTCTAGAGATTTATGACCGTTATTGCCCTCATAGCATAAATTATATCGTAGAAAGGTTATATGAAAGCATGCATGGGTTGCATCCGTGCGTGCAATTGTGTCTAACTAATATCAGCGCCATGGTGTGCACACTACAGCTTTGGCACATCAAGACAGACAGAAACAGCCAATTAGTTTGCGTCAAGATGCAAGCCATGGTAGTTGCGAGCAACTTTGCCATTTTTTTTCTATCTCTTATAAGACCTGAGAGCAAATGGGCATTTGACACAGTAATGCATTTCGACAGATGGTTGTCACTGTTCCATTACATCGTGAAGTACATTATAGTTGTTGCATGACACTGGTCTTTCAACCATTACAAGAAGTTCATGCAAGGTTATATGAAAACGCCATATAATCAAATCTTCGTGTTATTTACGTTTGGTTTGGCAAAGGTTGTCCAATACATCATCACTTGCTGCCTTATTGAACGTGACGTATAGTTCACTTGCATGCATATGCTGTAGGGTAGTGTTTTATCAATTAACATCTAAACGCTTGACAGACCCATGTAATCTTCAACTAGAACTTCAGCTTGCAATAAACTATGGTTTGGATACACACAAAAACTGCATGTAGATCTCCATAAACACATCTCGCTTAAAATCCTATTCAAATTTACTGAATTATGCAATTGTATATCGACATAAAAACTTGGTTTAGGTGCCGTCCATAAATGTCTCTATAGGGGGATTATCACACATTTGTGATGATGTGTGACGAGGGGAAGGGGGATGGGGGTTAAGGAATGTGACGTCACATCAAAAAATCAAAATGTGCTACTTTAAATAGCAAGTTTGATCAAAACATTTTTGCAAAATTGCCATTTTTGAATACATGTTTTCTCCTGCAATATCAGAGTTCAGCGCCACATTATACATACAAATTACAATGACAACAACCAGTTTTCAAGGGGGGTGAAGTCAGAGCTTTGTGACGTCATTTTTGAGAGGGTCTGACTTTTTGTGACTAAGTTTGACATGGAGGAGGGGGATTCAAAAATCAGCCAAAATCGTGTGACGTCATTTATGGACAGCACCTTATATGAGTGAAATATGAAAAGGGTCACGTCATTTTTTTATAATATTAAAGCTGTACTGGTTCAAATTTGAAAATTCAAATTTGAAACCAACGATATATTTAGTGGTAACTTTTTCAGTAAGATGTTATGTGGTAAATGGCAATGCTGCAAAACTTTGGAAAATGAATTAATTTCAAAGACAAGTAAACTAACTTTAAAACATGCTTATAACTACATGCAGGAAAGTATATTTCGCTAACATTTGAAAATAATTCTCAATGGCCAAATTTGAGTCCAGGAAGACGAAGAAAAGTATTTGCTGTTTCCTAAGCCATGTTACAACACAAGTGAGTAGACTACAGAGCTTAGCATCGTGCAATAATCAAGAGCTAATAGCCAAAACATGTCATCAATAGTCTCGTTTGACCTTAAAAGCAGCCACGGCAATCTATTGGAACTAATACGTGGGGAATTAGATGAAGCAAGCTTCTTGCTCAACACAATCCTTTCCAATCAAGAAAGTTAGTATTAGGTCAGACTCCTTTATCGATTGCCCTGTGCAAAACTATAGGCGGCACAAAGCCTATAGGGTTTCCCTCGGTTGCTAGGCCCTCATTTTATACTGATAAATATCTGTACGGCATCAATGGACGTGTAGGACAAAAGAGGCAAAATCTTTCAGGAAAAGAAAGGAAATTTTCACATAGACATTTATATGGATATAGTTCGTGCCATTGTGAATCCATTCCTGTAAAGCAGCTTACGGAAATCTAGAAGATTGTCCAAAGTCTTTATGAGAGGATTTTGGCTATATCTTGTGTATACATTTGTAGTCGGCTGGTTGAAAATATTGATTACTATCGAGGTAAGTAGACCTTTGGCTTTTCAGGAGTTGAAACTATTCAATATCTCCAATCAACCGTGTCCACCTACAAGCCTACGTGACATACCATCTGCCTGTGACATTATTTTAGTATACAGTGAAAATATTAGTGACCAAAGCCGGTTAAAAGATGGAATTCTGCCGACCAGTACAATAGTTTCCCATCCTGTTGTGTGAAAGCAAAATTGAGTTCATCATTTCATAAAACTTATGCTTATCAAAACATGTGGTGTGTTTCTTAAAGCTAATTAGAAAATTATCATTTAAAGTTTATTATTCACTTGGATTAATTAGTATTGCATGTGGCCAATAAGTAATAGTTTGTAACAAGGTTATAACATTTATAACCATATACATAGCACATAACAGACAAGTGGCTTACATTTTTTTGCATGTGCACATGCGCGAGTGACGTCATTTTAGCAGATTAACATCAACGTGACTAAAATATGGAAACTGAATGACTCCAGTGATATACATTATATATTGTAATGGCGCTTTAATTAAGCATACTTATTTCTGGTATGCAAAAATCGGTTTTCTTATCCTATTTAAATTTGGCGAGGTCACAACTATTCACAACAAAAGCTATTCTTTCATTCAAACTTGGAAAAAAATAACGTAATAAAGATTTTTTGTTTTAATAATTAATTGTTAGTTTTTCTTGATAACAAATATCATTTTAACAAATTCATCCACGTATCTCAAGCATTTGCCTTTCAGCTAACTGGCTTTCAGAAACGGCTGCCTATTACTGTCAAGAGCAAAAACCAAAGTAATTATTTACACTCCTTTGATCCTGTTTTAGTACATGCATACAAGTTTCATACAAGCGTCCCTCCTTTTAATTAATACTTGCATATTATGTGCATGACTATTCCCCAGAAAATCGCTTGTTAACAGCAGCTCTACGAGATATTAGCATGCTTCAACGCCTTTTAATTCAATAAAGCCCCACCTTGAGGCAGTCGTGACAACTTTCATATATGCAAATAGCATAGTAATACGTACCCAATAAGTATGGAATTTCCGCCATCGAAATTAGGTGCTAGGTAATTAGAGCTGCATTGTAACATCTGCGAGCGAGCGATTTTGACTATAGTGAACACAACTAGCTTAACAAATGCGACACTTTTTCCTCAAATGCATCCTTGCAAGACGATAAAATAGCCATGCTTTTTATAGGCTAACATAAACATAAGCTTATAAAGGGTTTGCTTTGCTATAAATTGCAGTATAATACACGTTTCTAAGGTCCTCATAAAATCCCAATAAGGTCAATAAGAATGAGCAATCAGACTTTATACTATTATCCTTAACAGGGTAGCATCACAAAACTGGCAAAAGCCCTTTACCAGTAATTGCTAACTGGACATTGATGTAGGCTATGTACAGTAAAACGTGACCACCTCTGTATAATGAACACTTTTCATAAAATGGTTTTAGAACATACATGTATGTTTTCCTTCATGAAAATTCTTAGTATAGTGACCATACACTAGCTGTCTATTGTGTTTATAGTGACCAAGTTGTACCATTTATTTTGCATCGTTTATATTGAGAATGCACCTAATAAAGTGAAAATGTTCAATCGTTAATAGCAAGAAAAGGGGTCAAGGTAAAATCCCTTATAAGAGAGTGACATAATATGAGTAAAATTGCTTCCTGAATTAACCCTAACACTTGTCATACCACCAAGATAATCACATTAAAGCACATTAAACCTAAAATGTTATGAAGAGAACTATGAAAATGGTTCCATGAGCAGTAAAAAGGGTAAAATTGATAATCTTATTTTTAAAAAAATGTTTTACAATTACAAATACACGTTACATAATGTAAATCATTGTTGTGAATTTCTACCATTTTTGTATTTCATTGCCATTATTCTCTGAATAGTGACCACCTAGCTGTAAACGGTGACTAACTTTGCCAGTTTTTGGGTGGTCACCTTTGGCAGGTTTTACTGTATTTGGAGAGAAAAAAAAAATTTCAAGCCAATAGCATGTAACAACATGTTATACAGTCAAACTTAAAATTTTGGTTGATAAAATTATTTTTTATAATAGCAACAACACCATAAAGTATGCTTCCAATAATAATTCCATAATATTTTTAGAGAAAATACTTTCTGGTCACGACTTGATGGATAGAGATTGAATGCCTACATGGAAGCCAGAAAAAAAATACATAAAAAAGGGAAAACTTATGACCATAGATGTGGGCTTTGAAGGCCTCCATCTGTGCCTCGGTTCAAGAAAGTGTGTCGCCTGTCACAAACGGTGGCTGATTTCAAGTCAAACAATTGAATTGATTTTGTTCTCGCAGCTCGATCCAGCATCTCGCAATACTATTTGAAGCTTAAATAACAAACAAGAGAGAAATTGGTTGTCATGCAGTCCAACAAAATTTTACAATCTTCGGAGCTCTAAAGCACGAAGAAAATGCAGAAAGTAATTTCGTCGGAATAGGCAGAGGAAACTCGGTCATCATTTAAGTGAAATGCCTTCATAACTTTGACATAAAAGAACCAGGGAAAGGCCACTTACAAAGGCCATAGATCACAACAATCCCGAGGCCGAACAGCAATCAAAACCTCTGCTTTTGGGCAGTATGGGACCGAGGAAATGTGGCCATGGAAACGAATTCGTGTTTAATATACAAAGAAATTGCTTAGAAACAAGTAAACAGAAAAAGTTAAGAACGTTGCAATACTTTGCATACATCATAGAAAAATCAGAAATTTAATGAACATGATGCGGATTATTTGGTAAAGTGAACATGTAAGCTATTATTGAAAACAGCAAGACGAAGGTAATCCCAAGAGAGAACACGAGCATTGCAATATTTTGCAGGATTATTAGGTTATATAGTGATTATTGATTATCCTACCTTAATCAGACAATTTGCAAAATCTGCCTAAATAAGAGGTTCACTTATTTTAAAATGTAAACTTCATAATGCTCTGTTAATAATAACGTTTTTGTGCATGGACAAAACTCGTCCATGCTTTGCTTATTAACAACTAACTTCCATGTACAACTTGTAGTTTGTATCAACATTTTGAGCACAAAAATCGTAGTTTCAGTAAATATTTTTATTTTTACTCACGATCTGCAAACTTCTTGTAGTGTGTACAACTAGTGTGAATGAATATCTAAACATATTTCAAAATTTAAATAACAATCCTCTATCTACTTTCCCACTTATATAATCCCCAGCTATTCTTGCTAAAACCATTATACTAATGCAAGCCATGCTCAAAAACTGGTAACGATTTTGTTTTATGCTTATAATAAGCCATACAAATTTCAAAAATGTTAGCATTAGGTCTATACTCATTTGTCTAATCAAAGATTACTCAAAAATATTGACAGAAATGTCATGTCGTCCTGTCAGCATTTCCCCAGGCTAAATTATGATGTCCACATTGAATTGAAAGCACCTTACTGTCAGCAGTTGACAAACGCATTGCACATATACAAAGGCAAATGCAACCATTTTTGAAGTTTGTATTGTCGTCGTGTTAAAACACTCTTGAAGTACTGCAAGGTCCTAGTCAAGAGGAACAGCCCAAGCAATGGAGACGCCCAGAAACAAAGGTTTTGAAGCTTGTTTTATATTCCTCAATCTCATGTAGAGCGATATTTGCGGAGAATGCAATCGGAAAGGAAACCGTCCAGGATAGACGATTTGGACACGAGCATTGGCCAAATGTCCAATTTGAAATGGTGTGTGCCAGGTGGTGACAAGCGATACCATTACAGGGAAAACACGCAACTCAACAGAGTGCTCTCTGGCAACGCTGCGGGAAGCTAGTCGACCTTACAATATACAAATGCCACTTTTATTACCGACCCTGGCATTTGAAGATAGCCAATGTCCTTTTGGAAAATCTGTGCCATGACCGCATTGACGCAGTCTCTTGGAAAAGGGGAAAGAAAGGACAACGGAAGGGAAGAAAAAAAAACCATGGAAGTTGATTGAAAAAAGACGGTGAAGAAAGCAAATCTTGCGATGGGAATTGGAAAGATTGACCGGGGAATTAAACCCGCGCTTGGAGAAAATACTAATGGATGAATCTGCATGCATCTATAGCACAAACACAATTCGTAAAAATTTGATTACATCGACCAGAATTTTGTTGACTGCGTTTAAAAATTTTCCCTTTACAAATTTATTTAAATATGCCAAAGAGGCACACAAATATTCTGCAATTTTTTTAAGGCAGGGTGCCCACCAAGATGGTGAGCATGTGGTGGTATGGCAACTTAATTGGTGGCATATATTTGCATATACTCACCTCGTGCAAATGCCATAAGCTGCAAAGTCGCCATATCACTACACGCTTACCATTTTTGTGGGTATCCTGCCTATAAGAAATAAGCAGGAATTGTGCATTTTGTGACAAAAGGATGATTTTTGGATTGGTAGGACACCACTGAACTCCAGCGTGCATTATATAGTCAGCATCCATCATCGAAACCATGGAATTATTCAATTAGTTGTATTTACTTAAACAACAATGGTAAATTGACACAATTCAATTAGATCTGGCCAAAAGCCTAAGGCGCTTAGCCTATAGTTGATATCTATGCGAGTGCTCTATAAAGGAATTAATCTAATTGAACGATTGCATTTTCCATAGGGCAACGTAGATTAATTGTTGGTGAAATAAAATAGACCACAGTAATCAACACGTGGAATGATATTTCACGTTCAAATATTCTTAGAGCATTGCAAGTATTGATCGCATTTTAGACATGTGCCTGTGAAATCATTAAAATGGCAAAATCGGACCGCAACAAGGTTGGACATCGGCTGTCCAACACCCAGCAAATGAACGCTTAATTGTTAAGATTTTCTGGAAAATGTGGCTAAATAGATGCCACAATGGTAAACGGGCGGAAATTGCAATGGCAAAACAATCCCCAAAACACAAATGGTGCACGCATTTTGAAAGCGGTCGTATAATTAAGCTCGCATGCCATACAATGATGCATCATTTCCAGGAAGGCTTGGTCAGACACGTTCACCAATACCAATAAACGATACACATCCACACACGAGGATGTAGCACGATGCATTTAATAGCGAGCTATAGGACATTATGGGTGGGGAGGATCTTCAATTGCCAATAAGTTGGCCAAACATCACAAACAGAGCGAAAAGCTGGGTTAAAGCTTTATCTACAACATTGATCTTTTGTGTTTAAGAGGATTGTGCGGTTTCCAGTTAAACAACCCAATGGCATATGGGCTGAGTATAGAACGCTGCAGCACAGTAAATCAATTTGTATATTCGTACTATACGTATACGACTAACTTGTCCTTGCCAAGTCACGCAAGTGCCGTATTATACAGACAAAAAAATGCCAGTGCATACAATGGTGTGGACTAATGCAAGTGCTCCAAAGCAGCCATTCGTCAATTACGGCTTCGAGCAGCCGTCAATTTCGTGCTTTTACCAAACATACTTTCGAGAGAAAAATGCCTTAAATGGCTCTCGATATGTGCTCAACGCTAATATGCACGCAATCGTAGAAAAATGCCAGTTTAGATACAATAAATATGGGCCATCCATAATGTCCTGACGTCCCTTGTACAATACAAGCGTCGTACATTCATTCTGTGGGAATAACTGATTTCAGATTAATTGACAACTTAATCTCGAATTATGAATGTCATAATTATGAGTGTAAATGTACATTATGGTACTTTAGGAAATTAATATCTGCTAAACTTTGAACTTTCTAATTTTCTTTTTAAAATATTACATATTCCACCTATTTCTTAATTAGTTTTTTTCATTTTCTAAATTAATAATCTTTTGAATATTCTTAAAATTAACGAATATGAGCAGATAGCTTTTAATACATGAAATTGTTTTTAATTTAATATTATTGTTGGTAATTGGAATGAATATTTTATTGTGGGGCATACATTTTTAATACCATCTTAAAAAAATATGACTACTTTTAAAACATTCCACTTTAGCACAGCAATATCATCCTCTTCAAGTGATACATCGATTATTTTATTGGCAACTAATATTAATAGTTTATCAAGCTGAAAATGAAAGGATACTGGAATTATTATGTTCATCTATAAAATTCCAATTGGGATATTTGTCACGTGATTTAAGGAGGGTTTTTGTAGTGGTAAAAAGTTGAAAAAATAGTTGTTTTAAATTTTTTTTATTAATAGGTACCCATAATTGATACCCACAACATGTGGTGACATTACATGGTATTCCAAAGCATTTTTTTAGTCCTCAATTGTTTTTGATTGTAAACCAGGCTGGATAAGTTGTGATCATTAAATTTCTTGAATTAAAATACTCAAGAAATGTTAATTCTAGATTATTCAAACTTAGTGCAGTCATATAATTGGTGATAAGTAAAAGATATTTTAAAAAATGTACATTGCATCCAATTGAAAATCTTGCGTAAAATAGCGTTGGATATAGCATTAAAGCAATATGCTTAAGACAAGAATTTTTGTTTCACCCGAAGAAACCAATTCTACATCGTTTGCCATTTCCAGAGTATACGACGTTTATTAAGGTGTTGAGCTAGAGCATTTATATTTCCCTAGAGGTTATTCCCACGTTGATCTACTCTGAAACTTGATCACGTATTAATGTATTGTATAAATTTCGCTAGGAACCACAAAACCGTTGGTTGAATGTATCTGGTGTGCATCAATTAATGGTCATTTGAGCATATTATAAACGGGTCCTACAACACGTTTCGTATATAACAAGCACCAAAATTAATGCCGACTTCAATAGTTAAACATATGCTACCAATATTTACAAATGACAAGTCATGCATTGCAACTTGCAGTATCACATTATGATATCGAGCGTACCAAAAATTACTGCCTAACTTGTACACTGTATATATATACAGTAAATAAGGGCTCTAGAATTCAATGGCCTTTGAACGTGCACGTTGCTATAAATCAATTAATAGAAATCGCGAGGCTTTACAGACGTTTCAGACAAACCCATCACTCGGTGAAAAGCATATGTTTATGAAAGGGAGAAAGAGAATAAAATTGCCTATTTAAATGTTGATAAAAAATAAATAGAAGCGAGGCTGCTGCATACCACAAAAAATCATTTTCATTCTTAATAGGACTGGTAGTGAGAAATCAGCTTTATATAAATAGGTTTCCTACCAAAAGGCTGGATAACAAAGGTAAACGCCATATTAAGCTTATTTAACTTTTCATAAATTGAAGTTAGATAATCCAAACAATTCTAAAACAAAAATTTCATTATGAACATTAAAAATATCTCCAATAGCACTTTTCTATAGAAAGTGTGAGCAATTCGATATCACGTATATTTAAATATGAAACATAAAATGTTGATAATTTGATCCATGCTGAATATGATTAATATTGAAACAGTATGTAATTTGCAAAACCTCATTTCTGTAGACTTTTCTCATCCTTTTTATTGAGATACCCATAAATTTGCAAATAAAATACACATGTGGATCGATTCATATAAATTTGTACTTTAACAATTAACTTGTGAAATATAATTAACGGCAATAATTCCAGCACTGTATACATGTTGCTTTAATTTCTACAGAGAGCTAATCAATAGATAATTTCTTTACTTGCATCAAGACACGATTATTAAACTCAAGTTAATGCATTTATTAAATAAAAATAAGTGCAATTACCGCGCATATCTTCAAACACTAGCAAAATGCGTCAAACATAAAGCATCATGCCTATTATAATCATCTGGCACAAGTCTTATCATGCTCAATGTTAATCTAAAATGACGAGAGCATTGCATGAAATTCAAACGGAAAGATGTTTGTTCCCGGATGATAAGGAAATGGATTTAACGCGAATTTCAATTTAAGGTATATTCAAGTTAATGCATTACCTATAATTAACGTCATGACACACAAATTACCATTCAGCGTGCTTTCACACTATGCTTACGCACTAAAAACGTTGGATTAAAATTCAACATAATATTGAGTGCTATATTTGGACATACCAACATTAGGTTGAATTTAAGTGTAACAACCAAATGTTGGGTTAAAGCTACCCAACGTTGGGTCATAGTTATTAACACAGGTTTTGGTGAAAATATGCCCAGAATTGGGTAAATGTGAGGTTTGTGTTATTTTAATTAACTCATATTTGGCTAACTTCATTATAAATAACACAAACCTCACATTTACCCAATTCTGGGCACATTTTAACCAAAACCTGCGTTAATAACTGTGAAGATTTAACCCAACATTTGGTTGTTACACTTAAATTCAACCTAATGTTAACCCAATGTTTGTATATATGTCCATATAGCACTCAATATTTGGGTTGAATTTTAACCCAACGTTTTTAGTGTGTATAAAATGGAACTAGCAGCAGGATTGCATGCACAAATGTGTTCAACTGTTTATTTTGAAAACGTACATGGACCAGTTGCAAGCCATATCTTTAAAAGGGGTTCCCATGGAGGAAAAGGGGGTGATAACAGTTAGCTCTGTTTTTGCGACGCAAAGCCCTTTGCAGATGTTATATATTATATGAATATAGTGCAACGTAGCGTGTCAGTGTCCCGGATTTCTCATATATACTTTCGTTTATGAGCTCATTGAGGCGTATCTTCTGACATTGCCTCTTGCTGTTGCCTACTGCGGACAAGTCGTTTATTGTTTATTAAATTCTGTGTGCAGCGGGCGAAAAACTTTGTACATTGACTTTCAGTGACGTTAAACGGTGAAATTTTTGATTTGGAAGACGTTTGCAACCCCTCACGTATATAGAATAATGAAACTTCAGCTTAAATGCATAAGAAACATTTTTCACTCAACCATATTTTTCCTCTGCTTCTGCAGCTCACACGAAATCCTATCATATTAAATACAAGGGGATACAGAGCTGATGCATCACACCGATGTTGGACTTTAATTACAACGGTAACAGCTGATTCCTAGGATTAGTTCCACTTCAGGAATTCCACAAAGTTCAAAGCTCCGATTTCTGGATTTAATACAGGCTTAACAGAAATTGTACTGTTATATTTGACCAGTTTGCAATTGCATATGTTGGCCTAGCTATGCTGTATATTCAGACATTTCGATAATCCTAATTAATATTGCATGAACAATCCAACTAGAAACAATGTTAATTTCTAATTAAATGTACTTGAAAAAACTGAATAATAATTAGAAAAATCTGAAGAAATTAGAAGAATATTTAACGGTAATTCTTATATTTTACTGCAATTGTGAATACACCATTTCTGCATACAGAAATATAATTAAATTATACCTGGGATTATTAATATCAAAAACAGAAAAACCTGGCAAAGTGACCACTTTTCATAAATTGTAGTGCATACATTTATGTTTTTCTTCATAAAAATTCTCTATAGTAACCACCTGTATACAGTGACCGAATTTGGTCATTTTTTGGGGTGGCCATCTTCTCAAATGGTAATCAAATTATCAATCGATGTGTTTAGCCTTTATACATGTAGTTGAAAAGTAGGCCAACTAAGTAGATATTTTCGGAGTGTTTTTTTACGCCATATACATGTCCAAAATACCAATAAGCTTAATAAGCTCAAGGAATTTAGTTGGAAGCTTGACTTTAATACAGCATACCAAATAAAAGGTCGGCATTTTGCCATTTCTGTTTTTTTTTTCTCGCTATATACAAAAATGAAGGCACCTAAAATAAATCCAATAATGGAGCGATGCTATAGACAACATTTTCAGTGTTGTTTTTATTATCTATTTTCACTCCACCTTTCCAACATCTTAATGCACACAGGACTATATAGTTATCACTTAAATGTCAGACCTATATAGATGCCCGCTAGTATGCAGCTATAACGTATTGATCATATAAGGAATATGCCTAAAATATAAAAAAATCGGTGGCATTCGTTGATGCAGCAAAACCAAATGGCTGTTTTCGTCGTAATAGTACGAAGCAATATTTGCCTAGTCCATTTTGATAGCATCTATAAGAGAGCATTAGATATATGTAATCAATTACTTCAAACCTAGAGCAAATGAAAAATCTTCAATTAAGACATTTGCACTTAACGGTATGAAAAAATTAGAAATTCTATTTGATTATAATGTATATGTTCAAAGCAGCCCGGGTTAAAATTAAAAGCTTGAAAATTAAGTGCCTATATGCATATCTCGTAAATTTGCTATGATTAATTTAAAATGCATATGCAATATAGACTACACAACTTGTATAAAGCTAAAATAGACAAGCATGTACATGTTCATGAATAAATAGAATTCATCTTTTAATAAGGACCTGCGATTTGCTATATCGGCGATGAAATTTATCCATTGAGGAATAGTATTTATACATATAAAACTTAAAACACCTCTCGTAATGGTATGCATGTACTTTTCTATTCTGACATTACTGAAAATAGACGAAATTGTGTTCAATAAAATTAAAATGAACTTTATGTTGCAATTCTACAAATCAAAATAAAGTTCACATTTTTCAACATAACTATTTGCAAAAATTTACGATGGACACTTTTTAAAAAAAATGCTAAAACTTTCAGACGCTACAAAACCACTTCAGAATTTATGTTAGAGTACAGACAAATTATTTCAAGTGAAACTATGTAAATAATATAACTTTATGCAAGTATTTATATGCTACTAGAGTGCTTTTAGTGCAGCAATACAACGTGAAAACCACACAAAAAATTGTGACTTTGAATCTATATTCTGAAAATATATGTTTCACAAATTCTATCCATATAGTGATGGAAATCCCTTATACTCCCTCATACATACTTAGTGCTGTGTGACATTCTATTAAACGAAGTTTCTATATATTTTACACATTGTTTCTAAAGTGTAGATTTGAAATTTTTAAAAAATGTGTTTTCATATAGAAAATTACAGTTTATTTTTAATAAATGAATGCATTTCAGTGCAATTGCGTTGCATTGTAAGTATATACCTTCGCAAAACAAAAGGTTGTTTTCCCATCGATTTCATGCCCGAAGGCCACTACTGCATTTCCGTGAAATCAAACGTATCTTATAATTTAGTGGTTGTACCATAAACTGAGCCGAGGAATTAATCAAACGAGATATTAATGTTGAATAGATTATTTAGATATTATAAAAGAAAGACCTCGGGATAGACATTAATTCGAGTTATGGCTCCAAATACTTGGCTCTGTATGCAAAAGAGTTTTGCAGACATGTGTCATGGGACGAAACTTAAAAGAAAACTCATATATAAGCTCTTAATGACAGCAAACAAATTTAATACGTGTTGATGTTGTTGTGCAGGGAATTTAATTACTCCTTTCTACGTTGGCTTAAGCAACTAGAAATACTTGAGGCTATGCCATGCTATAGTAACGATGCTCTTTTCACTGTTTTGAATTAAGGCTGTCATGGTAATTCAGAATCTAATGTAAGCTTTTTTTATTAAAAAGACTAACGCGAGGGGATATAAGGATAACGTCGTATGGTAATTAGGATTCAAGATTATTCTGAAAAATTACAGACGGAAAACTTCAAGAAATTTCATAACCCTTTTTTTGGATCATTCTTCAAAGTTATCTATGACACGTGAGACAAAATCGATCAATGATACTTGCTCTAGCTTGTGCAAATTTCAATTACCGATGCTAACCAACATTTTTCAACTACAAGTATTCATACCTAAAATGTAACAGCAAAGCTTTTCACATAAAAAAATGTGTTAATTTTTTAAACGAAAAAAACAAAAATCAGGTTTTGAATAAAATAATGTGCTTTATGATGAACAACAATAGTGTTTTCGATTTACAATTAGTAGAAAGAGCACATCAGTCATTTAAGGACACCTAACTTGCATGCACATACAGTATGTTAAATAATAACCCACACACCCACACTCAAAGACAAATGTTCACAAACGGTGTTCTGAAATACCTTAGAATTTTTCCGAATTTTAATGGAGTTTCACGTTAAAGCAAAAAATGTACTTTGCATTTTTAAAGAGCCTATATAAATCACCATAGAACGTAGAGTACCTTTAAAAGTACTCCGAAATGAATATATAGCAAATTCTATTAAAAAGCTATTCATGAGCACCTTTTTTGGTGCTTAGAAACATTTTCGAAAATAAAAGTAATTCATGATACAAAAGAGGTATTATATATTCGTGACAGCTTTTAACATCATTTTTCTTAGAATGCATACCTCTCTTTACTGTCAGGATAAGGTCCTGGAATATTTCTGGAATCATTTTACATAATCCTACAAATTAAACGTTTGTTATTAATATACTATGCTGCAAAATGTGTCCTATAGTCCCAGATAGTGGTACCCCATCTGGAATCCCCCATAGAGTGCATCAATACAAAAACTGATAGACCACTAAAGATTCGTTCCTATAGAATGCTCCTTTTTCAACAATGTTACACTCATGCGCTCCATGTGGGAGAGAGTCATTCTTTCTGATGAGATTTGTAATTCCAAATTGAATGATATGATCTTTAAAAGTAACTATCGAGGCGGCCGAAGTTGTCATTCAATTTCACTGACAGAGCTCCGGGAGCTAATTCGAAATTTTCGGATCCATATCCTATTGGTCTTCCTTTTTCCATGCAATTCGGCATAGGCATATATAAGCCAAGAGAAATTCAATTTAACGATGATGTGATGTCAGCCACGATGAGGGTCTATATGGGATCAAAAGACCTATCATATGCAGTAATTGTAAACGGACAATATACCAACTGAATTAACTTTTATCCCCGCATAATTAGCATTATTGGAAATTGGTAAAAAATAAGTTTGATCCACTCCATAAAGTATAATTCAGAAAAAAGGGATCAATACACTTCCAAGTATTTTCTATTGATGTATAAGGTAATATAATAAATGACATAATCGATTGAAAAAGTTGTCATCGAATGTTATTTAGGAATTGTCGTGCAATATGGCCTTGTTGCAAGTGATTTAAATACGTTTTGAACTTTATGATATTAACGAGCAGAATTTATCCAAAATGGTAAATTAAGGATGCAAAGTTTATTATTCTACAGTTAAGAATCGTTGATTAAATGGTACAATAAATATCAGCTCATCCTCAGGCTTACCTTTTTTCCTGCAGGTTACTGCATCATAGGGCTCAATAGAAATCGGACCCTCAGACGGGGTTAAAGGTGGTTATTCCAATTGGTAACAAAAATCAGCGAGACAATGATATTCCCCTTCGGAAACAAATTCGTGACCCGTGTAAAACAAAATACATCGAAAGACCAACAAAATTAATCTTTTTTTTTTTTTTCTGGAGTTTTCCCAAATGCCCCAAGATGTCGGCACGTTGATTAAGGGGGTTGTAGGTGTGGGTGGGTTAATAACAGCGAAGAAGATTAATGACACAATTAAATGGATAATTAAATACTCGAATTGATTAGATATCCATTCGGGCACAGATGCTCAATTTCTGAATCATTTCTTTTTTAGCACGTTGCTTGGACACTCGAAGACAGGGAGCCAGCACTTTTTGCTGGTTTCATCAGCATGGCACAGGATGACCAATGGCTAAAATTCCTCAGCACCACGATGGACATATCCAGAAGTGAAGTGGGCTGGATGGCAGCGTGATGCAAAATGAAAAGTGCATCGAGAGGCAAAAGTCAAGAGGCCTGGAGCAGCTTTGGGTGAAAGCAGAAGTGAATTCAAAGTGTCTTTTTTTGTGTGTGATGGAACCACGAACCCTGTACGTTCGCGTGGCCAATCGGCAACGACTCAACGCGGAACCAAATTGCAATTTAACGTTATTCCTCTATCCGCTCCATCTCTATATATAAAAGGATGGAAGAATCCACTTTGTGGCGCAGTGAGGTATTTTCGCTGTAAAAAGATGCAGCAATGGATTTGGAGCTGCACCAAGGCGCAGCAATGTGCTTCGTGCCATCTAGGAACGAGGGCATGCAACATCGGTTTATCCTCTCTCATTTTTCTGTGTAGGTCGAGCACCAATCCTTGACAGAACCATAGGCAGTGACCTTCTGGTTAAGACAAGAGCCTTTTCCCTAGAAACCAAATTCTAGAAGAGGATGGTTGCCTAGCATCAGTTATGTTTTCTACTTGCAGAAGATTATGGCCTTGCCCTTGTGATCTGCCCAGCTTAGATACATATCAATGACCACCCTACTGAGATTCCTCGACAAGCAGAAGACAGATTACATAAGGTCAATGACATACCGTTGATAAGATGCAATCTCAGTGACGTTTTTAATGCAAGCTCCAGAACCGAATTCTGGAAGAACATGGTGACTGAATGCCCAATATGTTTTGCCCCTGTGGAAGAAGTGGAACATTTTCTTGTTATCTAGCTGCTCAGCTCGTGGTCCTATCACAGATATCTGGAATAACGAATCTATGGGATTCCCCGGCGTACCATCTACCTGAGGGCAATGAAAGGTTGATGAGATGACAATCTATGACAATACCATAAGCAGTGACCTAATTCTGTTAATGGCAAGCTCCAGAACCAAATTCTGGAAGATCTTGCGATCTGACTAGCTCTAGACCCTATCCAAGATACTTGGAATGAGATATCAATGGCCACTCTACTGACATTCCCAGACCTGAAGAAATACATTTATCTGAGGTCAAGGGCAGGTCGATGTGATGGCGGCGCCTACGTCATTGATGCATGCATCCTCCTGTAGCCTCTGCGGGGCACACACTTGCTTATTATGGACAGAGTAGCACATTAGTTCTCATTGGGCCATTTTTAAGGCCCTCTATTTGTAAGGAGTAAAACATTATTTATCTGCGTATATTTCATTTAAGGCAATTGCTTTATCAGCAATAAAAATGTTACCAGAAATGATATTATCAAGAAAGCTTACCAAGTACATCGGTCATGTGCATGCTTTCTTTCAGCCTTACATGATGCAATCAGCATAAGTATAGGACGTGCCCAATATAGTTGTCCAGCATTACCATAACAACACATTAATGTTTTGGAGTTAAATAATGAGGGACTAAGTGTATCGTATCGTTGCCATTGAATATAATACCTACATGTATAACTGTTTTCTGAAACTACCCAGATATTATCTTTGAAAATAAAGAATATTTGATACCATCCAGAACACAGTTTGTAATATTAACTTCCTAGCTTAAATGATGTTGGCACAGGCTTCCACTGGTGCGAAGAGGCAAGAGGAGGGATATAAGTTTACACGGTATACGCAGAATTAGAAGCCATTACTAACAAACAGGACACCGCTACAAGATGAAATTCTGCAACTGATACCACAATGTGAATGAAACGATGACCCGTACGTGACCTGCATATGCAGGAATCGGACTGCATTTCAACCATTGGTTTTAACTTCCAAAAATTGAAGCGTGTGAAACCGTCAAATATCCTACTTATTTTCTAGGGAACACAAACTAGCTAAACATAAATACCAGTGTTGTACAGCGCAATCCAATGCTAGCAGCTGTTTGCAATTTTTTTTTCTGTAGATGTTCTGAATCTTCAAATTTCATAAAAATACAAAATACGTGCAAAAGCAAATACTTTCGAGTTTATTCGCTGTTTTATTTCCAAGTCAGCGGATTTCATTATGAGAAGGACTCCAGATCAGTTCGACTCATCGTACATTGTATATATATATGCATTGAATTAAGTTTTTTTACAGTGCAATTCCTCGTGTGTTTTGGATTTTGTCTGATATATACTGAACAGCTAACAGGAAACAGTTAGTATTAGCAACTTGACATCATGGACAAACTATCTTTTTGCAAATATTATCCTTATGCTTAGTCTACATCAGAGAAACAGTTTCATGAAATACGAAGCATTTCTTGACAAAAATGTTGCACATGAAATGTTTGAATACCTATCTGGTGCAACATGTTTCATGAAACAAGATGTTTAAACCAATGCAACACCATTGAAACATTACATGAAACAGTTTCAAGTTTTATGGAAATGTTTCCTTGGTGTGGATCCTCAGGATGCTTTCATCCAATGCAGGATCATGCGTTTAGTGTCCCGATTCCACGTTGTATTTGAAGAGGGCAGCAGTTGTTAGAGTCGTCCATGCAATGAGGGATGCTGGATCCAATCTTGGAAAAAGAACGCATGCGCACTAACAAAACCCAGAAATGATATTGATCCCAGATGCATGAAGTGGCATCGCGCAGCTTATGCTTTTTCTTTTCTTAGCAATTTGGCGAATCAATAAGAAGAAGAAAAGAAAGACGGCGATAAGAAGATCCATATAGTGAGAAAAATTTACACACATCAAAGCTATCTCCAACACGCATGTCACCCATCTAACTTAGAAAAAAAAAACTATTAATAGACTGCAGTTGCGACATCAGGAGTCGGCAACAATATGCGTATAGCTATTTCTGCAGCACTGTAGACGTTCAGAATATAACTTCTCTGTTTAAAAACTCTGACAAGGTTCTTACCCCATATGCAAGACTATAACAAATGAACGGCCATTTGCCAATTATATGAGGAGGCACATATATTTCTCATTACAGTTTTTTTGAGACAAGGGTTCAGTAACACGCCACCCAACAAGCAAAATGGTGAACGACATTCCATCGAATATGTAAACCCCAGTCAAGAAAGGGTGTTGTCAAAGGGGTAAACCCATTTTTACTACTTTTTCCTTCAGTAAGAGCTATTATTATTCATTGATCTCATTTTACTCAAAACGTAAAAAGAGTTCCTTGCTAACATATTGGTGGTTGTGTAGCAAGTGTAGTTTATTAGCAAATAGCAGCATGCTTTCATGGAATACTTGTATGCTATATAATCACAGATGATGTCATGAAATTTTTCACTTTTTCCACAAGTCCATTGAGCGTTCGTTATATTGAGAGGTATATTATCCCACATTTTTTTCGACCATGGCTTTCATGGTTTTTTATTACACCTAGCAGATTTTAACAGACTTAAAATGACAGTTTTTCGCCACAGAAGTACTTCTCTCTTCTATTGAAACACAAGGAATATAATTTTTGCCAAATGCTGGAGAGTCTACACACTATAAAGCTGCTTGCGAATTTTTGTGCAGTATTTTGAGTACCCCTAAAATAAGCGTTACAATGTTTTAAGATATTAACTTTAAAAGCCAATTCTTTAAAATTCATGAAAATATATATTTCATGACAGAACAGGATATACTTTGTCACTGACCTACGATATCGAATTGCTTTTCGTTATAAGCAAAATCATTTAATAATGTCAGATAGGGAAGAGGACCAGCTGTAACGTATTCGTAATACTTGGAGGCTAATACATGAGAGGTGTATGCATTTTGGTCAAAGCCAGCTGCTCTGTTCGTTATATCGAGAGCAGACTGTATATTCCTTACTTACTAAAGCATCATTACGTAGAATGATCCCCCAAAAAATACAGTTTCACAATTGGTCCTATAATTAAGCTCACTGAGATTGTATATTTCATGGTCCGGCTATAAATAAGCTCATCGAGATTGTATATTTCATGCACGTGCATGAAAACAAGTGTAGAAAATGTAGGCAATTCAATTACTTTCAATTCACCATTTGCCCTATACCAGTATAGGAAACATTTTAAAGAGCCAATGGTACTGCACCACTACATCGAATTCAATTGTGAGGATGGAGAAAATAAAAGTAAGAAATGACGATCTCACATAATTTTGAGATGCCTTCTAAAACGCTAATCTACCATCGTAAAACGAAGCAATATCACTTCCCATTAGAAAAAACTGAATACTTGATGCCAAACGCGATTATCATTCCCAAGTGAATGCGCGAGCTTTAATGAGATTTGATTCTAGCATACTTCATAATATATTCCTGAGATGGTTATTTTCTTTGTTTTACCGCACATCTTCCCATTAAGATGCAAATAGAAAAACTATAGGCGTATGTTGCGCAAAGATCAATGCTAATAAAAATAATTCCTTCAGTGTGTGCGAATATCTACGTAAAAAGGCTAAGGAGGGTGATGTATATTATAGTGGTTTATAATTTTCTATAAGAATTGGCTTTATATTATACATGACAGAATCTAATAGAAAGACAGTTATGATAAGAACTTCCATCTAAAATACATCATTCAGAATTAGTGAAGAAGACTTTCAAGCTGAATAGAAATAATTGCATAAATAATTAAATAAAACACACACCGCAAAACGAATAGTCGCATCCTGTAAATATAAAAACCAAAATTGACATATGGAAGAAGTATTACAAATTTCAGTGGTAGGAAAACGTCAAATTTATATGCTTTTTCCGCATATTTTTTAGAAGCATATGCAAATGATGAAGCGATCTTGTATGAATAATCATATTTATAAATTATTAAAACCTTTTTGTTAAATTAAAAGTTTATTTAATATGGTAAAAAGTAACAACCTTACAAGACTAAAGCCTGGTCTACACGTAACGTGTTGTCGTCAGTGATTGTTTTGTCGTCATGATCATGCCAGTCTGACGACAAAACGTAACGTATAGAGATCAGGCTTTAAACAAACTTCAGTATAGCCTATACAGTTCATATTATTAAGCAAGAAGGAAGGTACTTTAGTATACAAGGTTATAAATATTGAATCCAAAAATATTCATTCAAAAATTAATCTACTTTATGTTTAGCTCACATGTGAATTTGTGAAAATGGCATAATTTTAAAGCTACTTTGTGACAGTGGCAATTATGACGTTAATGATGGACAGATTGGAAATCATTGAATATGAACCAATATTAATCGTGATTTTTATACATGAGAGAAATTGAAACTTTAAGAAGGCCGATGAGATATTTAATGTAGACATCCATTCTAAATTGTATATTGAGACAGCAACAGTAATCTAAAACCACTGTTCCAGTTTAATCAATGGTTGTAAATTATTCTATATTTACATGTATTGACAACAGTGGTCATCTAAAACCCCTGCTCCAATTTAATGAATTCTGATAAATTTATTTTCGTTCTATTACATTTCACAGTTTAGCTTTATTACAACTTTGTTACTATACTACATTGTATATAAAATTAATATAGAAAATAAAGGCTACAGTGTTTTGTTAAATATGCCAAACCTCTAGGCGCTATTTGTTGAATAAATCAATAAATTTAAGGGCTTCATTTTTTGGTTCCAACTAAAATGGACTATTCCATTAAGACAATGCTGCCCTCTGCAGTATTTTACTGAAAAATATCTGAAGGCTCACACTGGAACGGCGCTTGCTATATCGGATCCATAATAAAGGACCAGGATTGTAATACAGAGTGTCAGTTAAGGCAATCCTTTATCCTTGCATATAGGTTCTGTTCCCATAATAGCATCGTTTGAGAAAAGGTGTTGAAACAATGTTTTTATGAAAAGAATTATATTTTCTAATAGATAAAATGAAAATAAATGCACCAAAAATTCTTTAATTGTAACATTAGGGTTTTCCATATATTTATCATTAATATAAAATAGTTTAAATTCATTTATTGGTTCATAGATGGTAATGAAATAAAATGATAGAAGTGAAATGATACCAGAAAAATAAAAAATCTACGATTAATCACAAAGTTTTTGTGTCCTTTAAAAATTTCCAAATATACCGACATTTTATTATAGGCTAAATAAATTAGTAAATGAAACAAAGATATAATTCGGTGTTTGTAAATAAAAAACGATCGCAGCATTTCAACATAATTTAAAATGGCCTCAATGTGTCTGAATGTTAAAATAAAATTCAGTTTAATTATTTTGGCCGATGCTTCTTCTATAGTGGACGTCATACCTAGTAATAAGGAAACCTATCTATGGTCAATATTAATATTTTTTATAAGGTGGACGACCTTCTACTCAGAATAAATTAGGCTAGACGGTGACTAAGATTTCCGAGGCGCCGCACTGCTTAAGTCACGAATAACAGCTCGATAAGAAAATCAAATAAATCACGTGAGTAGGTGTCCACTTGAGCACATATTTAGGTCAGAATAAAATATCTCTCTAATTTCATCACAAAAACGTACAGACTTACATAAATCGTACTTGAATACTAAAAAAAAGTAAAACCATAATGAAACTGGATCTACTATATACATGTATGTCACCTCCCAAGAGGTTATAGGTTTACCACCTTGTCTTTTTACTGAGCCTCTTTAGCAAATATCACTACATTCTTGTTTTCAGGAAATTGGGGCAATGTGATGAAATGGTTACCCACTAAAAATGGTCATCATACACCTGTTAGATGGTGAACCCATTCTTGATCTGCACCCACAGAATATTGGGCAAGGATGCTCACAGGATGATCACATAATTTCTAAACACTTCCAGACATGCAAGATTTCCTATAAAACGACCTCAATACAGTAACAAAACGAAATGCAAATTTTAGATAAGCTTTAAAACAATTTAAACGAGTAAAAGGCACGAGATGTAGATTTGGATACTGCATTTAAGATTAACACGTAAGCAATCATCGAACGGTAAATTGCTCGTTAAGTGGAATTTGATAACAATGGTTTATAGTTTGCCAGTGCCATCTTTATTGGTCGTCAAATGGTGGTTGAGACGTTTTCCATTAATCCGTTAGACCTTCTTCAGCATTTCCCTATTTGTTTTATTTCTTTCACATTAAGAACCCCCCCGATGCTGGCTTATCATTAACGATTATAGTGCCTATCATCGCCATCAATGTGAATTAAAAAGTATATATCTTTCTTTACTGGAATTTAACTGACCATTATGTTCCACACAGAAGTTAACTCACCAATGCAACTTTCATAATTACGAACTCTTATTATAATAACATCAAGATTCTCAGTATACCAGGGGTCGGCAACCTGCGGCTCGCGAGCCGCATGCGGCTCTTTCGATGTCAAGTTGTGGCTCTATTGATGTCAAGTTGTGTTTATACCATAATACACCATAATACAAAAAGTGGCTCTTTAAAAACTAAAAAAAATTATATAAATTTTAACTTTTGGCTCTTCCGTCTCAAAAGGTTGCCGACCCCTGCAGTATACAAATGCAAGTAGAACCTGTCTAAAATAATACTTTTGGGACCTTGGGGGATATTATTTTAAGCAGGTTTTTATTTTAAGCAGGTTAGTATTTCAGACAGGTTCATCTGTTGACATGCTACAGTGTAAACAGCTGCAAAATAGCGAATTTACCCGATTTCAATCCATAGTTATTTGGTATAACACCTTCTTTACACCAACGTTGATGTAGATCAACTGATGTGGATCAAGAAAACTTTTGCGTGTTAATTCACAC
>JAQGCC010000139.1:0-54652 GCA_034698905.1 Xestoiulus laeticollis | reverse complement strand
TTTATCTTTTATAAGAACTTTTTGCTTGTTTGCATGCGAGGTTTGTTGTACCTTGCAGAGCACATTATTATTTTTCTTGATTATTGTTTGCCATCATGATAATTTCCAAGGTAATGCAGGATCGATGACGTCAAATACTTCAAAAATAACTTGTAATAATAACATGTAGCCGTCAAACCACAAGGTTGAAGATGTTTATGAAAGGTAGAAAACCTTCATACTACTAGAATGCAATTTCTGCTGATTTTAATTTCATTGGAGGTTGTCATGGGTCCATCTTTAATTAAAATGCTTCAGTCACGCGCAAATATGAAATATTGAAATTTGAAACAGCCTTTTGGATCACTCAAGATTGCTGGGGGGTTACCTTTTTAATTTTGTAAGATGTGCTTTTATAGGCTCATGAGGATTTTTTGTTGTCCATAATGAAGTAATTAGATTTGTAAGGACGGCATGTTACATTCGCCCTGCACTTAGCACCATTCTTGCACAATTATTTGCAACTATACAGAGCATGTCAAGGTGGTGCCCCTCCAATCTGAGTCATTTCGTTTGGTTTCTCAGTATTGGGAATCAATAACCAGGAAGTCTACTTTTGTAATTAGTTTGGGTGCTATAAGGTCTCATTTTGACGAACCCAACGATGGATGGTCACGAAATTGGAGGTGAGGCATGAGTGGTATTGAAGGGAAATGATAACCTTCCCAATGATGTCTCCTTAGTGTTCTTTGCAATGTTGATTTCTTATTGGACAACTCATTTGGCAAAATTGTTATTTTGTAGACCCTCTTTGGTTTGACCCTCATGCTGTTTCTTGCCATATAAACCTATTGAAGTTGTCTGAAATGCCAGTTGTTCAAAACATGACATTAACCTATGCTACCATTTTGGTTCCGAGATTTCTGAAGGCATGTATCGGTGAATTACGTGCTGATGTAAACGCCTCTCAGACTCTAGAATATAATTCCCATGGGTTATCATTATATTTGCAATGAGAAAACTAATGTTATTCAATTGCTTTGTAAATTGAACTATAGCTTTGTACGTGGAATGGTGCATCTTTTTTTTTTGGCACTAAACCACGATCGAGGGCCTGCATTGCCTCTTGAGGTTCTTTTCCAAATACACACAAACTGATCCAGGCGTGATAGAAATAGTTAACTATCTCGCCATGGACACTGTTGTGGGGTCCTTAGGTGTATTACGTGTTTTAAAGTAAAGGAAGTGTACAACAACTCGACGCCTGTAAGATCAAGGTATTGAAATCAATGTCTGTAGGATCGATCCAGGAATTAATCTCAATAGTCTGTAAGATCAAGAAATTGAATTCATCGTCTTTAAGCTTAAGGAATTTAACACATTAATTGCCTTTAAGATCAAGGAATTGAAGCAATGTCTGTAAGATCAAGGAATTGAAGCAATGTCTGTAAGATCAAGTAATTGAACGCATTATTTTTAAGATCAAGTTTAACTCATTGTCTTTTAGATCAAGGAATTGAAGCAATGCATGTAAGATCAACGAATTGAACTCAATGTCTGTAAGATCAAGTAATTGAACTCATTATTTTTAAGATCAAGAAATTGAACTCAATGTCTGTAAGATCAAGTAATTGAACTCATTGTTTTTAAGATCAAGGAATTGAACTCAATGTCTGTAAGATCAAGTAATTGAACTCATTATTTTTAAGATCAAGTAATTGAACTCATTATTTTTAAGATCAAGTAATTGAACTCATTGTCTTTTAGATCATGGTATTGATATCCATGTCTTTAAGGTCAAGCAGTTGAACTCATTGTCTTTAAGATCAAGGAATTGAAGCAATGTCTGTAAGATCAACGAATTGAACTCAATATCTGTAAGATCAAGGAATTGAAGTCATTGTCTTTAAGATCAACAAATTGAATTCATTGCCTTTAAAATCATCTAATTGAACTCATTGTTTTTAAGATCAAGAAATTGAACTCATTGTTTTTAAGATCAAGGAATTGAAGTCATTGTCTTTAATATTAAGGAATTGAACTCAAGAAATTGTTCAACAACTCAATGTCTGGAAAATGAAGGAATCGTAGAACTCAATTGCTGTCATTGAAGCTTATAAAAACGTTTTTTTCAGATTTGAATGTGATTCAGCATTTTTTCAAAGATTGTTTAGTTGGGGGGTAATTAAGGCATACGTTGATGACCACATGTAGCCTTCAAGGTGTTACAAAAGACTTTGTTTGCATTTTATACGTACTAGTACGTCAAACCTAGTTCTATACGGAAGTCATTTTCATTTCCAATGACAATGAACCGAAATGTTTTCAGCATTTTTGTAGCAATTCGACTGTTTGCTTTGACAACCACAGCTTGTTGCAACTTAGTAATCCAACACTGCTTAGCATATTGTGTATGCCTATTATATGAAAATACAAGTAACAAAAATGTTTGTAATTCAGCCCATCAATGCCGAGGATTTGAATGCAATTTCTCAATTTTTCGCGCACCAATAGCCCTAGGCCAAAAAAAAAAAAAAAAACGTGCTTTTTTTCTTTTCAATGCCTTGAACCCGAGTTTTTAGGTTGAGAGTCGATGATACTATATACGTAAAAAGCAATAAGATTTTTTTAGTACAAGAAAACCGTTGAAAATAAACGACCTGAATAATAAGAACAACACAATTGTAAGCTTGAACAGTAAAGGGTACGTCAATGCTCATACAATGAAGCACATTTTTTTTTTTTTTTTTTTTTTTGGAGAAACCTCCGTGTAAGAGGTTTCAGCTTTACATTTTCTTACAAGATGCTCTGACTCTTATAAAATATTTACATTTTTCTCTCGTATTTTTGGCAGTAAAAATAAAAGCAGGGTAAAAATGCAATAGATGGCGAAAGGCATCCTCCAAGTTTGTCAACCTTAAATGTATGTGTGTATTTAAAAAAAAATCCTATAGGGGGTGAAATGGGCTTGCCGTCCATAAATTATAAAACTGCACTAACATTTTCCCATGCATTTGCGTGTACATTTATGAGGGGAAATAAATTTTTACTCCGCGTTCATGCATAGTTAAAATTTATCAACGTCGCAATAGAGATAGGAGCCATGGCATCTGGGGGACCTTCCACAATAATGGACGAAAACGGTTGAAATCTTGGGGATCAGTTTTTGAACATTCATTATTAATTTTATAGCGAGAGCGATTTGATCTGAAAAATCATGCATGCAAATCTGCGTGGGTGTCATGTAAACGCATGCCAAGATAACGCGAATTTAATTAGATTGGCGTGTTTGTTGCTTTTGCAACCTTACTGAATAATGCCAATTGAATAGAGCAATGGGTGTGTCTGCACTTATTTGCCGGTTAACCGGTTGGTTATGATAGAAGCGTGATTAGATTAGTCAACTGGCAGTATGCCATCTAGCTATATCTCTTGAAGAAACTGACGACTGTTGGTATCGGATCTGAGGATCTGAGATATGTGCCCACTATATTCAGCTCCTGTGGAACGTGTAATTTAGTTCTGTTCAAAGCTAGGTAGAGTTCCAGAGACGTGGTGTGACATATCCCACTAGATATACCTTTCTGGGCCAAGACCGTCATGAAGTTGCCACTCTTCATGATAAAACGACATCTGGTGATTTGGTGACAACTCCTGAGTTCAGAGCCAGAGGTCATTGAACATGTGCTGCTTCAGTGCAGTGCATTGGGTTTTGTTGTTTCGGAGTTCTACATTGATTCTTGCTGTTTCTATGTCCTGGATTGGGTCTTGGTGTTTCAGTGTAGAAATTCTACATCGAATCGTACTGTTTCTGTGTCCTGGATTGGGTCTTGGTTTTACAGTGTCCTGCATTGGATCTTGCTGTTAAACAGCACACTGTAGAACAAATGTAGGACACTGTCTTCTACATTGGACCTTGCTGATGAAGTGTCCTGCATTGGATCTTGCTGTTGCATTGCCCTGCATTGGATCTTGTTGTTGCATTGCCCTGCATTGGATCTTGCTGTTTCAGTGTCCTGCTTTTGGTCTTGCTTTTTCAGTGTCCTGTTTTTGGTCTTGCTTTTTCAGTGTCCTGTATTTGGTCTTGCTTTTGCAGTGTCCTGCATTCATTGATTGGCCCGATCTTGCTGTTTCAGTGTCCTGCATTGTGTCTTGATCTATCTGAGATATATGTCCAGTTCTGTTCAGCACCAGTGAAAATGTAATAAGGTTCTGTGCAAAGCTAAGACAGCTCTATAAGGATGTGGTATAACATCCCACTATAGATACCTTGCTGGTCATGCATTCACCATAGCTTAGGAAGTGAACCAGCGTCTGATGGTGCAAGCACCATCTTCCTAATCCAGTCTGTCAATCTGCACCCAGAATGGAACATGACTGAAAATTGGCTCATTTTTGCGCCCTGGAGTAATTATAAATCTAATATGATGTCCATAGTCAAATAAAAGCGTAGTCTAGGACATGTTCTACATCAGTGTCCTGCAGCATTGGGTCTTGTTGCTGTTTCTGCATGATCCACTATAAATGCGTCAACATTCTTGGGTCCTTGCATATGCACTCTTATATGTAAATTATTGGCTCATTTTGCAACCCTCCATTAAATAGGAGTCAAAACTTGAAAATGGTCCAGTACTGCAATAAGAGATAGTGAGCCTGTCATCTTAGCTCCCACGATCTGGAAAGAGTATCCAATAAAGGGTAAATAGCTCGAAATTGCCAACTCCATGCATCTTTGAGGCAATGTTTACGTAGGAAAACAACAATACAGATGGTTTTCCTTTTCAGTGATTTAGGACATGCCAAATTTTGTACTCGTCCTCATTCTTTTGAGTTGTAGCGCAATTCGGAGAGCGACATTTTCTCTCTGAGAGTCATTCACACATCCGTATGAAATTGATGGACGACACTGCAGCGTCCTCCATCAGTCCAATTGATCCATCGGCCCATCTCAATTTATAAAACCCATACAATTTATATAGACTGAACCGTTCAGTAAAGCGGATCTTCTGAGTGCTACTCTACTACCGCACAATGGCAAATTACTGTCTGTAGTGACCACTGATGATTATTTGTTGTTGCTGCATTTCAGACATAATTGTAGTTATAAACTGGGCGCATGTTGTGTTTGCTTCATTGGATCGTTGACGTTTCAAGTCCACCTGTGCAGTAATTATCGAGGACTCGTTTCAAAATGAAAGGAATTCTCATGACAAATGAGTTTGTTTGTTGAAAACTGGGTGGTTTGCACAATGTCGCCTATGAGGCACTGGGAAATGGTGGATATTGCTGAAAACTGTCTATTTTCAGCACTTAGCGAATGCATTATTCAGCAGCTTCTGGACTGTACTATGCCATTGAAATGCGAACACTCCCACATGGCTATTGTATCTTTTTTTTTTTTCTCCCCTAGTTGGAATTGACTCTTATCATTGCCAAGATCTAATTAAGTTTTGAATCATTTAGTAAACAAATGAACATGTAGGACTCTGCTTTGACGTGGTTGTATGTTTTAAATATATGGAATGAAGACGTAGATAATTATTGATATAGGGATTAATGATGGGCAGAATTTTTCTTTAAGGATTTGTTACTTGGGTGTCTGCTGTTTACTGACACCGGGGTCAAACTAACATCGAAAAAAGGTAATGTCATGGAAATTGGATAGGCGTGGGAAAGTCAGGGGAACGTGATTCATTTTTGAAAAAGTCAGGTGTGTTATGGGAAGGATGGGTAGTGTTCTTTTGTCAGCTGCTTGTTGCTTGGACATCTGCATGCTATCTACTATCACAGGCCTTGAAAACCTGGGACGACAGTGAAATTACAATCAAATATTGCATTTGTTTTGACAGAACCAGTTCCCATTGGCAGTTACCACAAAAATCGAGCAATATTGCACTCAACTAGCACTGCATCTGATGGGGAATTCCCTTTTTTAATCATTTTAACATCATGATATGTCATATGGTTTAAGAACTGGAAATGCCAAGGAAATCGAAAATGTTCTGTGCTAACAATGTTTTAAAAATTGAAACAATTTTATAAAATTGAATTTTGTAAAATTGAATTTTGACGCCATCATGTACTCTCGCATCCCATTTCATGGATGTATTATTTAAATCAATGCGTCGATAATACCTGGCAGATAAATTGTGCTAGGCGGGGGTAATGACGTCATTGCCAAAAGCATGATGTTTTCAAGGTACGAAAATAATAACGTGGATCAGTTGGCAGAAAGCCTTATTGGCCAAGGCCTGTCATATTTATGGACTCGATGTTGTATGTAGGTTGTGGGAATTAGATTAATCACCAAAGCGATTAATCATGTGATGTTTTCATACCCCAGTTCTAGCTGGTACTTAAAACGAGCACGCCAGTGGTGTATTATTATACATTTGCTGTGTTACTGATCTCCTTCGAAATCCATTCTTCGACACTCGTACTAATTATACATATACTCGTATTCCAATGTTTACTTATAAGACGATTATAAGGTTAAATTAAAGCATTTTTTCACCAAAAAAAAATATAATATTGACTTTAGGCAAATTGTTTTACCGTTTAGAAACCTCATTTTCCCTTTGTACAATTAGACAATAACAATAAAAAAATTTCCTAATCATAGTAATGAGCAACTCCCAGTAACATTAATTTTGCTGAACGTGATCGATACTTTGCACTAAGTGAACGAAGCCAAATTATTAATTATGTTTTTTTAAAAAATGCACCAGTTTTGCTTAAGTATTCAACACGATGTGGTTGTGAATGATAGCTGCATTAGGATGCGATGGAAGCAAAATGTTTTGCAATCCATTAAATTTAATAGGCCATTTATGAAATTAATGCAGTTAATTTCCTCTTAAAACTATTAAATTCATCATAGTTTGCCTATTTGCATAGTTTTTATTATGGCCTGCTTATCTGTATGAATGCTGATTGAAATTTCATTGCTTCATAAATGTAGGTAGTATATATACTTAACCCGCAAGAACTGGCCTGCGCATCTTGGAAAAGTTTTTATTGCAAATTTAATGAAATACTGATCCATGAATGTTGTGTCCGTCTATTCCATTAAACGCCATGTTATTGATCTCTGACTGTTAATCAAAATTTTACTGTGTTATTTTTTTTAAAGCCTTTAGTTTGGCTTAACGCGAACGGTGTTTGCTTACTTGCTTGTCTGTTTGTTTCGACTTCTTTGAGGTCGTTTTTAACCAACTTTCAAAAGTCCTAGAGAGCTGAAATTTTGTGTCCAGTTCAGTCTCCGGTGAAATTTTCATCTACCAAAATTTAGTAGATGTCGTTGACATTATTACGCCTAAACAATTGCCATTTCAAATGTAAAAAATGCATTCAATATGCTGCAGAGCTCTCAACTAAGAATGGGAAGACGTCGCACTAGCGCTCCCTAGTGTCGATTAGCGTTTAACGTGAGCATTTTCTAACCTCACCTTAGTACCTTACCATTGGTGGCAACTCCACCAGGCACCATCCACTTAATCCTGTGCAATAATCTGCGCACAGGCTAGCTGGCACGTAAGTGCACATTGGTTCGCGCTAGAACCCTCCGCTATAAAGGAGTAAATCTAAATTTAATCTAAATCATTATGTTTAAGGATTGATTCACACGTGCTTACTTTAGCTGTTGTGGCTAAACTCTAACAGGGTCGCCTTTAAAGGATACCCTCGGTGGGCTAATTAATACACACATGCATGTCTTCCGAATGAGACCCTGTTGGAGATGAGTCGCAACGGTTTTAATAAGCTTGCGTGAATCGATAATAAATTTGTTATATAGCAAATGATGATACTTTTTTGTAGCTGACTCATTGTTAAATCGATTGCTTAAATGCCTTGCCATGCATGCTGGTGTTAAAACCGTGATTTTGGGTTGCGCTGCCCACTTGATACCACTGGAAAGGTGGGAACCTTTGGTCTCCTACTTGCCGAAGGAAATTCAATTGTACAGGTTTAGGACTTTAGGGGCATGGTGATGGCGATCAATTTGCTAAAACGAAAGGCACGTTCTGGGCAACGCCTCCTTTTCCAAATGTGCGTGCAACTGTAGTCTCTATATCGTATTCTCCTAATTATACATCCAACTGTGAATTATCAGCTATTCAGTTTAATCATCGGAGTCATTTCAACTCGCCATAAATATATACTGTATGTCGTGAGTCTATAACACACCGTATCGGGTTTCATTACAATAAAATATGTAAAAAGAAATACCACCAGCCCCGGGTTTTGCTTAAAATTTATTCGCTTTTAATGCGCCATGACACGCTTATTGTTAGTGCACTCTTGAGGATTTCTGCTCTTTGATGCAATAATATAAAATGTAATGGATTTCCCGTGTCTTGGAGCGATGTTACTTAAAAGCCTTCCAAATTACGCAGACATGGCTTAGGTATACATTTTTGGTGGAAAAATTGCCATATTTCAAATTAACAACTTGGTAGGGTAAGCTGCATTACCTGATCCTGTTTTGCCCCTTGTTATATTGAAAGCGGGCAAACATGCAATACTTTTTTTAAAATTTAAACAAAATTTTCATTTAATCGTTTTTGGATCTCACGTCGATTATGAACATATGAATATAATGTCATATTTATATTCTGCTCAATGTTGATAATTCTGTAATCCTTTCCAGCTGTCGAAAGAGGATTTTGTCATCGTATATAATTTGGTTCGATGCGAAAGCCGAATGATAGCTAGTATGCATTATCCTAACTTTATATGGAATGCACAGGATCAGCATTAACATTTTTACTAATATCATGATATTTACATTATGTATATGTAGAAGAGACAATTTGATCATATTCCAAAAACAAAAATTGGGAAATCCGGACAGTATACTTACGCCTAGAAAAAAACTAAGTTCCTAGAAAAAACTAAAATTGTCATGGAAATTAGACAGACCTGGGCTAGTCTGGTTATAAGTGATTTGCATTTTGAAAGTCAGGGAAATTCAACACATTACATTTTCTATCAATACTCTTACACATATTTGATGGAACGAATATTCGCTAACTAACATCTTAAATAAAAAAAGCATACGTTGTAATATTAGTTTGTGATGCCAAGATGAAGTCAAGGTGGTCATTCGTAGAATTATAGTAAATTGCATTCTTAAAAAGAAGGTGTTATGCAAATAGAAAATGTTTGGAATTTGTAGTCGTCGAGATGGTCAGGTATATAGAGAGAATTGTTTTAAAAACCGAAAATGTCTGGAAATGCTCTTTTATTGTGCATGCTTTCGTCTTTAAAATTTAATCCTGTTAATTTCATGTTTGTTCATAGGAGCGTATTTTCTCCTTTATACCTATTCTTTCCACTGTATAGTTCAGGCAATCTATCATGTTTGACAAAGGACCCAATATGGATTGCTGCGGAGCCAAATTTTATTGTTTCATGGTTCCCTAAGCCCTGCTAACAATTAAGGGTATCGCCTTGGTTAAAGGCAGTTCGAAGCCCTAAATGTGTCGCGGGTGAAATTTATTGCCATCGTTGAGGGGGACTGTGAACGTTAAATAAACTGGAGATACATAAAATTGGGGGGCCTCGCACACCCTGCTAGATTAGATTCCTCGGTATAGATTACCTCACTGCATCCCCCCTCAATTTAATCAGGCTCTTAAATTTTCTACGATTTAGCATTAATGATAGACCCCCGAAACCAAGCGAACTACTTTCATAGAGTGCTTAAGTTTCAAAGGTGTTTTCCAGTGTCTGGATTACAAATTCTGTTATTTCGAGGATTCAATTTATGTAAAACGGAAACGAGTCTTGTATTGTAATCATTCCACAATATATATATAAGCAACAAATTAAATTCATTCAAATTTTGTTCCATCACTTTTCTGATGATAGTCTCAGTCAAGTTTTGAATTTTGCCTTAGACGAAATAAAAATCAGACATTTCTAGTAGGATTAATGTGTGCCTGGCGTGTCAGTTAGATGAAATGCGTGACCTCGCCAAATTCTAAGTCTGCATGGCAGGATTCCCCCAGACCTGGAAATTGTCAGGGAAATTCGATAAACCTGGACTATTGGCACTGGAAAAATGTATTTATTTTTTAAAAAATCTAGGAAATTCAGATATAACCTAAAAATTTAGTTTCTGTGAGAACCCTGTAGATGCTATATCCAAACCGGTCTGTTTAATATTGCGTTGTAATTGTTTTCTTTTCGAGGCTGAAATGTCCAGTCACAGGCTACTAAACTTGACCTTCTACAATGTACTTTGTGATATTTGCAGCAGGGTATTAACAATTTGGAAGATAAATTTTGCTCGCAATTAACTACCCTGCCCGTGTCACGCTTTGCATTTTGAATTTCACGCTTCAATCGCATTATGAACTGTAATTATGAGTTTGAAATTGAAATGAAAACCCGTTGTTAGGTTTATGAAACTTTTCAAATTAGAAAATGTTGTTTACATTATAATATGCAACGGCATATTACTTGTCATTTGCGTTTGCATACGTGCTTGGGTGGGTTGTATAGCGTGCGTGCTACTTTCAGTTGAAAATGTCGCTGTAATTGACTTATTTGTCAGGTTTGTTTAAAAAATATATTGTATATATATACAGTTGCAGTTTTCGAAATATCCTATTAAATTTGTTTTCGCCGTGCGTAACAATTAATGCAATAACAACGCATCAATCATACATTAATCCATCATTTATTTTTCGCAGAAACTTGACATTAGCTCCCTGCTCTCAATAATAATGACAAATTTGTATTTAAGCCCTTTATAGCCGGGAAATAAATATTCGGTGAAACCGAAATGTGGAAATGTTTCTAGCGGAATCATCATCCGTTTTAATTTGCATTGTTGCGGCATGGTTTCAAAGCATTTGTTTATATATTCCGCAATGTAATTTATATGAAACTGAAATAGAGCGGCTTTCCAATATAGGATCTAACAGCTTATCCTAGTAGCAGCAGTTGTAACTATTTATAAACAATTTGTCCTCAGGTTTCAAAAATTTCGATCATTAAACAAGTTTGATATGGTGCAGGGTGTTATATATTAACCCTTACATGGAATTGTCAGGAAAATTCCTGATTGGTATATATATAGTGGTTTGTTATAAAAAGTCAAGGGAATTCATGGTGCAAATTAATATGAAATTATCGTTTAATAAGTTGTGGGGTTTAAAGAATGGGCAATTTCCCTTCATTTTTACATTAATTTATGTAAAAAAAATGGCGTATTAATTTTAACACGTTTTTTAACGTTGTTGGGCATTTATACCATAACCTGTAAATAGCAAACTTCTATATAGAGATAACCCTGGACGTAGCGATAACTCACTGCCGGCACTGTATGGCCATCACTTAAACTGAACTTGCAAATAGCACAACTTTTGTTTTGGTAGAAAGGATTTCCACTATTCACAGGTTTTGGTGTGGCCTTCTGTTCATTGTTGGTTTCTAAAACATATTCTTTGAACAAATCGTTAGGGCATGTTGTTACATTTTTGAATCTCTTGTCTTTAGGATGGTCTGAGAAACTAGTTTTAAAGGTCAGGGAATTTGAAAATGTAATATCTTGGGGGAAACCATATGTATTGATGATACACAGTTCCAGTTTCTTTACCCTTTGACATTTATCCCGTTCACCCTGTATAATCTGGCCATGGATTTCGTGTGTATCCTCCCAAGTTCACACGCAATCTAGTGTGCTAGCTATCCGGATTATTTTTTTTTTTCACCCATGTCATAATATTTAATGGCGCTGATGTCGTGACGTTTTCGTCTAGCTGGCAAGCCAGCTGAAATTCCCCTCGAATTCAAAATTTATGCGCTATTTATTCATTAAGTTACTTAAATTAATTAAGTTGCCAAATGAGCTCCTTTGCTCTCTCTATCTCGCCTGCTTGGCCAATGTGGAGGGAAAAGGTCTATAGCAGTTATCAAAGTTACGAGGCGCGTATATTACTCATAAACTAAGTAATTTTCAACATAAATTACTTACATGCCCATCTTCGCATCTGCTATTTAAATAATGGAGACGCCAATTAAACTGATGCCAAAAGTTAATTTCGTTGCCATGAAAATAGACACGGCTTAAGGGGAGATTGGTGTCAACGGTGTTTTGGATAAACGACACGTTTTCCTGCTTTTCTCTCTCCCTCTCTTATTTTGGGGGCCTCTTCTCGTTATTTCTACACAAATGCACGCCACATTCTTCGCATTCCTACATTGCCTTTGGAATTGGAGGAAGAGCAGAGGCGAATTCACTACATTGTGATAATGTTTTCATTGTTATCCTCCCCTGCATTTCAAATGCTCGTTGATTTGGTGTTGGAAGCTTGGGAGTTTTAATCAGGGTTCAACCATAAGTGAAATGTGATTTATTTTGAAAGTCAGGGAAATTTAACTTTAGACATTGATTTGATGTGGAAATGATGGGGTATGTCTTCTTAAGTGGTTGTTATTTTTGGCATCTTCAATCTATTCACAGGGATTCTACTGACGAGGAAAACTTGTCAGGGAAATTAGATTAGACCTGAACAAGTCGGGGAAAATAATTTATTTTGTAAATGCCAGGGTAATTAACAGGGTAATTAATTAACAGTGCCAGTTAGTAGTTAATACAGATGTATCATGATGTCGCACTCAACCAGAAATGCATTTACACCAAATTTAAACCTGTAAATGGCTATAATCTTTATACTCACAATCGGCTCTGTGTGTATGGTCTTGATTTTAGCTGAACCTGCAAATAGCAAATTTTTTGGTTTGGTCCCAAGGGTTTGCGCTATTTACAGGTTTTGGTTTATAGAACTGGAGAATTCCTCGTTTTTGCATCATTTTACGTACAACCTGTGAATAGTGCAAACCAATGTGACCAAACCGAAAGTTTTGCTATATGCAGATTCTGCTAAAGTGATGACCATATACATGTAACATCCCGTGCCAACTGTGAGTTTTCGCTATTTACATGCTTAATTGTAAAGTAAAATTGGCTTCTGCTTTTTACCGTATTAGAAGCATATAGCTTGTTTGATTCAGAGTTTATTTGGTCGAAACAAAAATTACAGTTCTATTGTCACATTTTGAAAATTTCAGTTGTCAAACGGATTATGGAAAATTGTTTTAAAAATTTGAAGGAAGTTAAAAGTGTCACCTGTGCGTGATTTTAAATATTTTTCTTAAAAGTTTGGTTGGGAGAATTCACTTATAATTTCAATTTTTATTGTAAGGGAATCCTGTTTATGTAAAGTGATCAAATTTGATAACTGTAACAATGTTTGGATTTGCGTTTTTTAACTTTTTTTACGGTCATTACTCAGTGAAAACATGCCATTAAAGTTTAAATATAAGTTATTTCAATTTTTTATTTGCCCAGATTCATCTTGATCAGAGACATTCGTGTTGCAATAACCTGCAAATTTGCCTGTTCAGATGCAGAACTTATTTTTCATGCGTATAATTCTTTCTGAATGCTCATTTTCGTGCTCTCATAATGACCACTCGTAATTGAAACAATCCCTTGTGCAATCCCCTAAAAGAAGTACTTCTCAAACATGATGCTTATATCTTATTTTTTTGGGTCTAGTGTTTCTCTCGAAATTGTTTTCAATCTGATTTCACGAATTGAGCTTCAGGGCTAGTTTCAGTAAATGAGCATTCAGTCAACTGAAGTCACCGCACAAATGATCTTGCTTAAAAATCTCGCAAAATTGCACGGAAGTTTGCAAGGGTTTCATCTTATAGCTAATAGGCAAAGCCAATTGAAGAATCGACAACTAAAACCTATTGTAAATAATAGCATCGCAATGAAATAAGAAAAAAGTAGGGGGAAAAAATAATTGGCTGGGACTTTTGAAGTCCATTTAAATGGCCGAAGGGGCGTTATAAGACTACTAGAGCTTCTTTTGGATTAAAATGGAACGATTAAAGTAACAGTGCACCCTTTTGCAAAAGTACAAATTGCTGATTTTTTTTTGTTGCTACCACATATAGAGAAACGTAGCAACCGAGAGAAATCCAATAAGATAAAGGGGGATTAATGCCACCAGTATTACGTCTAAATTTAGTTGCAACGGAATCATAGGCCTAAGCAGGGACAAAAAAAAAAGATAATACAGTAATGCAATTGCAGGAATCGAGCTTTCAACTGCAGTTGTCACCAACCCCCCCTGCAACTTCGCCAATATTTAATCTCTTCAAGGGGGGCCTTGTAGTAAATGGGAAATTTTGTGAAAGATAAATGTGTGAAAGTCTTTTTCGCACTTTTTTTTGTAGCCGTGTTGGAATTATTCATTAACTAGTCACAAAGCCGGAAGAGAAAAAAAAAGCTATCGTTGTTTCGTGCACGGAACTTGTCTAAGCAAGAATTGATTCAAGGATTTTTAAAATAATTTCGGTAATGATTATGAAGCATTAAGAGATTTTTAAGATGTTAATTTGGATAGTTTGTAGTTCAATGAAGTACTATGGACACGGACGTATTAGGACTTAACTGCCCCTGAAATGTGGCAATCACTACTTGCACCGGTGTAATGCAGGTAATTCTGCTCGATTCGGACAAAACCGCGCAGTGTGAACTACGCACACCCAACTATTTCGTAACCAACTTTGGTAGGGTTAGGTTAAGAGGGTTGCATACCAGAATAAGCATTTTTTTAATTTTTTTAAAATTTAATTTTGGAAATTGATGGGAACAAATGGAATGTACGAGGACCTAGCATACATATTATTGAAATATGTCTTAGTTTACCAGACCCTCTATAATTATAAACTTTACAAACATATTTCCATGAAATGGAATATACATATACATGTACATAAACAAAAAATTTAACCAAATAATAGAATATTTAAGCTAGGTCAAATGCTGTAAGTGTCAAATGCCCCCCAATCTGGTCATCAAAGGATTAAATATAATAGGATATTAATAATTATTATTGTATTTAGCACTTGCAGCATTATAATGATTATAAAACATTTCGAAATTCCCACATTTTAATTTAGAAAACTAGTTCACCGTTATAGGCAATCGGTGAAGAGGTGTAATGCAAAAAGTACCAAACTGCCATCATAGTAATACTATGTGGTAGGTCTTCTAAGCTTTTTAAGGAAGGGTTATTAATAATTAATAATTCGTTTAGCATATTCAAAGAAAATGATTGAAATATAATTTTTGTATGTCTTTGTCGATTTTGCATTCTGTATTATTTCAAATGTCTGTTGCGTGTCAGTCATCTTCACGTGGTACCACGTGGACCGCATGCTGGCTAACAAAGCATACACATGTTTGTCAAATATTAATATCTTATGTTAGTCGGGGATATTTGATACAAGACGGCCATTGTCACTGTTGATGTCACTGCTTAGCAACTTTTCTGGAATGATTGGCACCCTGCATTTTCCTTGTTCTCTTGATGAACAAGCTTTTCCCCTTTTGTTTCTGGAGCATGCAGGCGTTATATGGGACTATCTAGGTCAGCTTTTCTCTCATTTTATCAGATAACTGCCATTAATGCCGGCTATTGTTTACGAGTGCAAACGCTATCGTGCATTATTCATTAATATCCTGTTATATGCTATTATATCGATTACACCCATTGCATGGACCCCAAAGATCGGGATCTGAATTATCGAAATTGGACACAACATCCCCCGCCCATTGTCATGCGAAATAAAATAATTTATCAAAAACGATAGTCGTCGCGGGATATGCCTGGAAAATCAATTGCACGCATTTCATGGCGGACGTTTTCTTAAGGAATTTTTAATTTAATATTGCACCGAAAAAGTTTTGCGTGTATGTGTGTGGTTGGGTTTGTTCGGCAAAAACTTTTGAACCATTCACCCGATTGCTCCCAAATTTTACACCAGTACTTTTTCGCAGACGAAGAACAACATAGGGGTCAACCATCCCAAATTGTTATTCCTTTCCTCAAAAATTTTACCCTTTCCCTGTGTACGCATTAGAAATTAGCTTTGCTAAGCAATGCATTATGGATATAGCCTCCATCATCAACCAGCGTTGGCTTAAGATTCAGGATGGTGGCGCTGCCTGGTGGAGTAGTACATGTATTGTTTATACTTGGATGATATTATGTGATAAGAAACAATGGCATCGTGTGGACAGGGGGTGAGGGGTCAATTGTGTTCACCCAATGTGTTTAACCCTGGTATATTGGCAAATTCTATATATTTGAGGTCGATATGCCGCAAAAAATCTTTAGTAGAACTACGTCACAGACGGTACCACGTGGTTTAAATAAGGTCCATTAGAAATTATTGCATCTGAAAGTGGCAGCACCAAGTGGTTTCCATACTTTTCAGTCCTTGAAGCATGCCACTCTTAGTATGTTCTAAGAATATGATAACCCTTTTGGTCTCATTCTATCATTGGTAAATTTTCTCGCTGTCCAAACTTTCCCCAGAAGTTGCATGTAATGTACATGTATAACGAATTTAATTAGGAACATCTTTTATATCCAACGTTTTGACCATGGTACTTGCAAAATCTTAAGGATTTTTGAGCAGAAACAACTGAGAAAAGGTTACTTTCCTATTTCTTTAACTCTCAGGGCCGGTTGCACTGGCTAAGTTGAAAATCTATGGTTTACTAACCTCGGGTTAAAATATAACTCCAGGTTAGCTTATGTGTTGCACCAATTAATCCTTGATAAAATAACCCAGGATTATGGACCCCATGTTTAACAATGCAGAAAACAAAATGGCCTCTATATTTTTCTATAGTGAATATGAACCGGAGGTTAACCCTGCCTACTCGCTGGGTTAACCTTTCTCTTCATTTCTTCATAACCCACGCTTATGCAATTCAATGGTGGGTTAACCTAGTGTTATAAAGCAGGTTAACCCTAGGTTATTCTTAACCTTTGTTGGTGCAACCGGCCCTTATGAGAATAAAAACTATTATGGAGCAATACCTCATTGAACGACCCAGCCGGCGCCATCCTGGTAGTGTATGACCTCTAAATTTGGGATAACAGAACAGAGTATCTGGTAAATGGTCTTGGTTGAGGATGAACACCGTGTTCTGGTCCCTAGGTCACTTGTGGGATTACTTACCGTGCAAATGTAAGCATTACAGTATTTGATATGGCTGGCAAACATGGTGGTAAGAGGCCACAAAAGTGCTTCTCTTCAGCATGGCCCATCACAATTTAGTTTCTCCAAGGCTTAATCTTCGTCCAGTGATCCATTAACGTGGCAAGTGGACCGTGCTATGGCTAACCGTCTGTCTACCTTAAACCGGAAGCCTTCGTCACCCATTTTGACAGAATTGCCTCGTGTTGTGCAGTTGTCACTTTCCGAATCCTGCAACGTGTGTGATCGGTCAACATCTGCAGGTTTCATCAGCGATATAATTACGCATCCTGCTGCTATGAAGGAGAAGCCCCTTCTGGGACGATACGGCGTAATTTATTCCCCCTGCAAGGGGTCTTCAACGCTACATTATGTGACAAAAATTCATGTCGAGAGAAGGACACAATTTATTTGTTGTTGTCTACTTGGGCGCGCGCGCACGCGCCTGCCTATGACTGACTACATGAAATCCGACGCACTTAGACGCTTTTTAACAACCATTTCTCCCTTGACAACCCCTAGAAGGGTCGAGGATGCATGTTGCTGACGAGAGGCATTCAAATTTAATGCTCGATTTGCACGATTTGGTGCCTGGCCACGATGCTGGAATAACGGATTAACATATGTCATATGTGTGGCCTCCACACTTTGGCTGATGCATGGGGTGCTCTCTGCTAAATAACGGTATTATGGCAATGAGGTATCCTCTGACAGACACGTCCTGTCAATGCTGAAAACTGTAGAGTGAGACCCTGCAATTACGTTGAAACCAAATTTAAGGGTCTTATTAGGAAAGATCAGTGGTGATAACACAAGACGAGTGTTGCAATGAAATGTAATCAAAAAGTCTTGTAGCCACATGTTGTCTTGATGGACGACGTTAGTTTATCATATAGGCTACCCAATGTACATGTACATGTACCTATAATGTCATGACGAGCTTCCTCAGGTCTGAAATTTTGAAAAGGTCAGGGAAATTCAACGTAAATTACACGGGTTTTCTCATGGCCAGTTATTCGCTGTCACAAAAGCCAAGAGATGGCGCACACAGCCAGCTCTGAATTTAATGGGAAATTCACCTTTTTATTGATATTATTATAATTTTATGTAAATTAATATACATTGACATTGTTTTTACGTTTTTTGCCTAATTAAAAATATATTAACTCGTATATTTGAGTTAATTTAAACTATGTTATAATACATAATGCTTTATAATATATAATTATGTACCGAATATTCGTAAACTATCTAATAAGGAAACTAATTTAATTAGTTATGATTTTTAACTACAAGATATGACTAGGAAAAAATAGTTATGGTGAATTTTGAAAGCCATGGAAGTTTAAAATTTAATTTCTGGTTTGTTTGCATAAATTGTCTCTTTAATTTACCAAATCGCTGTCTAGCTGGATGACTATTTTGACTAAGCTGTTTTATCACTTGTACGTCATCTTTAAAATGTGTATAAAAATCAATGTGGAAAAAAATATGAACTTTTTTTCTGTGAAACGTAGTAACCGTATTTAGATTGCCTTGTTTGTATAAATGTAAAAAGCCATATGGTGCATATCTATCTCAGTATTTGTCGAAATATGGCTTTCGAGCTTTACATATACAGCCTTCATCCACTTTTTCATCTTTATATGTGCATTACATTTTTACAATTCTACTAATGTAATTTCAAGTTTATTTGCTCTTGAATGTTTCTTTAATAAAGTGGGCCTGTCTAATGCCATGTTTTTTTCTTTTTTTTATAGGTAAGTTGAGTTTTGTTTATTTGCGCATTTCGACGCTACTGTAAATGATGGTGAGTGAATTAATACAGCCGGTTCATATATGCATTTAAATCTTATTTTTCATTAGCCAAAAGTTCACAGTTTTTATCTTACCTTGTATTTCATTATATATCAAATAGTGGTCAGTAAGACACTCTGTATCTTCGAAATTAGTTTGCTATTTTGTCTTTAGAGCTTAATTTTTCTATTTCCACTAAGAGGCTTAACGATCGATTATAGATGAACTTGTGTTAAATGTATCGAACGTTTAACATCCGGAATAATGTTATACATGCAGCTCAAATCCTGTCCTCCTCACCTCCCACAGCATAATGCTAACATTCAAATCTAAATTGAAAATTTGCGCTAGGTCTGCCACGAGCTCATACATATTTATGCGTTTATAATAAATTATGAATCCATTAACCCTCGTATGAATATGTTAAAAAAAAATTGAAAATCTATAGGCTGTCGAACATGCATGCTGCATATAAGCTCTTGGGTGGTAAAAAATGCTTTTGTTGGCTCATGTGCCATGACTCATTTTGCAGCGTGGACCCTGTTTTAGCACCCTATCCCGTCAGGCATTTAATCCCAATTAATATTTTCATATTTCAATAACGTTATCTCCATAATCTTTATTAATTTAAGGCTGATGAGGATGAAATACACGGTCGTGATTACACACGTGGCAGTCTTGCAACATAACTTATATTTTGATACGCAATGCCGTTTATCGCAACTAATCTGCATTATGTAAACTTTAATATGTGACAAATGCATCATTAGAACTTATTTTATTACTGATTTCTCAAAATTGGTTTATTGTCAGTTAGTTTTGTTAATCTACTGACCTGCTCTTGTAACTGACTATAAGATAATGGAGTGTTGTGTTCAACCAAATTCTATAGTTTAATGCCGTATTTTCACTACACCGACTTTGACCGACTCCCGACTTTTGACGTCACTAGTCGGGACGGAAGAAAACAAGCACGATGTTCATTAGACCGACTTCCGTCACGGCGCTTTGGCTTTAGGGTCGTTTAATAAGCAGTCGACGCATTTAATTGAAAGTCGGTGCGTCCCACCAGAAAAAGTCAACATGGTTTTGACTTTTTCTAGATGTCGGTATGGGAGGAGCCATAGCGCGACCGACTTTGCGTGCAAAACGATAAACGTCTATGTGCATGCGCACTCACCGATTTCTGCAGCAAAAACGCATAGTGAAAATACGGCATTAAACAGAATAGTTGTTAAAAAAGATCATTTTTCATGTAAAACCTTTTATTTACCCGTCAACACTATGATAAGCGCTCGTACCGACTCTAAGGCCGGAATTCATAGTCGTCGAATAAGCACTACTTGTGTGTTAAAAGTATACAAATAAGTACTACTTATACGACTATGAATTCCGGCCTTAGCAAAACCTGTGACGTCATCGCCCATTGCTTGTAGCGCTTTATGCCAGGTTTCCACCATCCGAAATTTTCATCTGGATGGCGGGACTTAGCGTCTGGATGACGTCATAATCCCCACAATGCAATACGCGAAGTAGAACACCTCCCTTGAGTAGGCGTGGTTTAGAGTCCAGAATTTGAATAGGAAAAATCTTATTCAAAATGCAGGCGATACACACAAATCAAAATGAATGCTGAAAGAGCAGTTCACTAGATAGGATACCCTGTATAAAGCGCTAAGCCAAAGCGCCATATACGTAAATATTCTAAAAACGATTAGGCCAAATGATATATGAAACGCTAAGCAGAAGCGCCGTTTTTGTCACCAACAGAATGGGGACACTACTTTTGAACGGTGGAAATCGGTCCACGTTTTTCCAACCTGTGGGCGTGACTTAACTGTGACGCCAAACAGATAATTTCTGTGTTTGTATGGATAGTGTAAATTCGGCATTATAGATCTACTTTGACGCTGTTAAATGCATTGTTTACATTTAAAATTGCAACTTTTCGGTCGTAATACTTTTAACAAACTGTACAAAAATTTCGTAGATTAAAATGTACCATGAGACTGAGTTGCATACAAAAATTTAACTCTCTAGGACGTGTGAAAGTTAATAAAAACGTGTCTCTAAGATGTTGAAACAAACAAACAACCAAGAAAAGCTGTTTTCATGTAAAGTTAAATGAAGTTTTAGGTTGTAATGAGATAGCTTTCGTGACCTTGTCGTTTTTATTTGGCGTAGGTAGAATAGGCCATGTCGAGCTGTCTCACCAACTATCATTAGTGACACAGTGACAGTGACTGCTTGGCCTGTAGAGAATTGAGGCTATCTTTTGTCTCATTATATTAGGCATGTGAATGAAACGTTTCGATTGTAGTTAAGTGCAGGTTTTGTCTTTGATATAAGGAAACGTTTTTGGTCCTGGCCAATTTCTCATCAATTCCAGTTGGCCCATAAATATAAATCCGCCTAATTAAAACTATATTTACCCGTAAGACACTATCCTCGTTTATCATATAAGTAATCCGTCTCAGCAAATTGAGTGTAGCCTACAATATATGGATGACTAAAAGACCCCATTAGACCTTGGTCAAATTAAGCCTTCGAAATTCCAATGACCCAAAACATTGATTTCTGTTTTCGTATACATTGCATTTTGGCCTTCGTATATTCTTTAATGAATCGTCGTCGGAATTTTATAGCGGTCATCAAGCGCTCTTTAAAGCCAAGTTATCTGTATCAGAATTCAATTTGGGAGAAGAAAAAAAGAACATATTTGATCTTCACTTCAAATTCGTCTGGCTCCTAAATTTCCAAGTCTTTATTGATCGAAATGCGGAAGAAATATTGCCATGATTTTCAATGCTTTTTTATTATAAGAGATTTCGTGTTTCATAGAGGGTTAAAAATGAGCACGGTCTACCGGCTTTATTCATTTCTTTACTGGGAACACATTTCTTCTATTTTTAAAAAAATCCCAGACGAACCTCCTTCAATTGGGTCGTTTAGCTAAGAACATATATAATAAGATTATGGAATGCTGTTTTGACATACATGTACATGTATGTTGCTTTTTAATAATGTCCTCTGTATAAGTCAGTCTCTTCTTGAACGTGAGATTCTGGAACGTCCCAATTGTGTCCCATGATCTCATTATTCTCAATATTTTTCTCTATGAGATTCTTGTTAGTCCCATGTGACCAAATCCCATTTGATAATTAGTGTGATATTTCATCTGGTCCCTTTGCTTAGCTCGCTTATATTCATTAGCAGGTTCCATAATATCATTATTCTCATTGACATAGTTTTGATTTATTTAACTAAATCAAATATTATATGGGTTTGTTTTTAATGCTCTTTTAAATATCAACCTGCATTCGCTGTAATGTCTAAAGCAAGACATGCCCACAACTAGAGGTTGAACTGCATTTGGGAGGACTATCTATTGATTTTAGTTTTCGATGGCCATTCATGGGTCTTAATAGATGTCACAATTAGGGAGGGCATTGGCTCCCCTGTTGCATCCCTCCATACTATTTGCGAGTTGTCAGAAAATTAAATGAAAAATATATGGCATGGCTGGAAGGTTTTGTCATTTGACAGAGACAGAACTAATCTGTTCGGCTCTCCACATCTCATTTTTTGTAATTTTTCAAAGACGCTTTTGGAAAAAAAATGATGCTTGTAGGAAAATCTCCTTCAAAGAGATGTATTTTAAGACGCTTTTTTAATCTCGGAATGAATTATAAAAAGAGAGTAGCAGCAGGATGGAAATGAAAAATGTCTTTATTCAGGATTCCCACGGACCTGGAATTGTCAGGGATATTGGTCAGACATGAAATAGTTAAGAGATATATTGGACAGACGTGGCATACTCAGGGATATTGGATAGACGTGGAATTATAATGGATATTAGACAGACGTGTCATTGCCAGGGATATTGGACAGACATATGGAATAGTTAGGGATATTTGACAGACGGGGCATGGAATAGTCAGGGATATTGGATAGACATGGAATTGTCAGGGATATTGGACAGACATGGAATTGTCAGAGATATTGGACAGACATGGCATAGTCAGGGATATTGGACAGACATGGAATTGTCAAGGATATTGGATAGACATGGCATATAGTCAGGGATATTGGACAGACATGGCATATAGTCAGGGATATTGGATAGACATGGAATAGTCAGGGATTTTGGTTAGACATGGAATAGTCAGGGATATTGGTCAGACATGGAATTGTCAGGGATATTGGATAGACATGGAATTGTCAGGAATATTGGACAAACATGGCATAGCCAGGAATATTGGACAGACATTGGAATTGTCAGGGATATTGGTCAGACATGAAATAGTCAGGGATACTGAACAAACGTGGCATAGACAGTGATTTACATCCAAACTTATACATGTAGTAAATTAATTATGATTTTTAATGAAGATATTCGCAAGTTTAATTAAATTTCTTGTGATAAGTCTAAAAAGATTTTATGTAGGCCTATATTCTCATTTTTGAAATTTTTTAGTCAGCAGGACGGTCAGGAAAAATAGGCCTATGCTTTAAATACTGGAAAAGCAAGGAATGCTGAATGAAAATTTCATTTCTGGAACCCTGCAAACGTGACTATTTCAGTGAAAAGTGTGAGTTTGTAAACTACTTAGACGACATCAGTAAATGCGATGTTTTTATGCGGGGTAAATTCCCCTAAAAGCAGTTTCCTTACAAGCTGTAATTGCATGAGTGAATTACGTGAATTGATAATGTAGGGAAATTAATTAGCGATTGGCCGTGTGCAATGATGTGAGGCACTTTGCCCCCTAAAATCTACTGAAAAGAAGTTTCTCTTAACGGAGGGCTTGTGCCTGTTTGAGGGGAAGAAAATTTGATTAATGAATTTTTATGAGTTTTACCTCATGTGTTCCTTTTATAACCGTTAATTACCTCACGCGTTCGTGTTTAGGGTGTTCAATCTTCATGTGTAGCACGTCGAAAAAGGCAACCAATGCGATTATGGATACCCCGAAATTTGATTAAGCCTCACCAACTGTAACGATTGGATGCCCCTTTTTTGTGTTTGGGGATTTAGGGTAGGTGATTAATGTAATGAAACACCCCCCTCCCTCCCCCCATTCCAATCTCAATGCGAGTTTGCCATGTGTGTTTCAGAATGGTGTCCCAAGTTGTCGACTATAAGTTTTGAAATCTTGTATAAATCGCAAGTTTAGTGTTTTTTAGCTGGCAGTAGGCCTATCTTGTAGAATAAATGGCTATAGGCTTATATACGTTTGGATGGTCAGTTTGCAGTTTGATGTCAATCATTAAAAAAGACTATAGGTCCCTAATTGTGTGGGATAAGTTATTCATTCGGGAAATTGAACACAAATATTACACTTTAAATTTTCATATTGCCGGTTATTACCACCAAAGTGGGAAATTACGCGTGCATATAAATAGGAAAATCCCCTTGAAACTCATTTCAACACTATTTCACCTAAAAATACAAAAATTGACATCTTTAACTGAAAAAGTGTCTAATTTTATACTCGGACAACTATTTAATGGCACGAATATTCATATTCTACTAATGTCAAATGTTTCTTGTTCATGATAAGAAGTGAAAAAAGCTGTTTTAGTAGTAGTTTGTATGATTTTAAATTAAATTATTTCTGAACATAGTTCAACAAGACAAAGTTGGAAGGTGGAATTTAATATTTTTAATATTTCAGTCTGCAGAGTGGACAATGAGAATTTTAAAACTGGGAACAGAAGGGAAGTTTCTGGTGGAGTCTGGGGGAACCCTGAAAGAGAATTTATGCATTAGTCAAGTTGGAAGGTGCATTCTAGATGTTCATGTATAAATTGTATTGTTATTTATTTTAAAAAAAATAATGTCATGTTATTGAAATTTCACTCTCCGGTGCTGCATGAGTTTCGTGTTTTAATAAACGACATCAAAGCTGAAGGAAATAAGATGAATTATTGTCTAAAAATTTCTAAGAATTACAACTTTCTCTTTGTGCTTCAACAACATATTTATATACATGTATGCATCATTCTATGAATCTATGAATCTTTCATAAATGTATTACTGCAGACTCTTTTTGATTGAAGTTTTTAATTCCCTTTGAATCTCGTTTCAAATTCAACCCTAATTTTGAGCAGGGTAAAGAAGAAAAAAAAAATCGTTATCGTGAAAATGCTTGTTGGAACATTTTGAGCAGCTCGTTTTTCTATTATTTCTACCTTTAAAAGAGTGCGTTTGCCTAATACTTTTATCGTAAAATCGATAATCGATAAATCAATCGACCTTTTTTTTTCATCAAGGCTGGGTTTTTTTTTTTTGGTCCATGGCTCAATTCCAAGCCTGATTACTAACCCTTTGAGCAATCCTGTTTCTATAGGGAAAACAGTTGGATCCAGAGCAGTTTTTGCATTGGTTGCATCGAGATTGGCAGGTGTGGTTTGCGCAATACTTATCGCATGTGTTTCCCCCCAACGTTTTAACATTGTTTTCTCTATTCTTTGCACGAAATTCAATTTGGTCTCCCCTACTATGCTATGCATTAACGAACGTTCAGAGTCGGACAAATTCAACATTTCATTTTTGTGGCTATTTTTTTTTTTTTTTTTGTCTTTGGGTTTTGCTTTTTTTTCCCTACTTAAATTTCAATGAGAAATATCCTCTCTAGACTACTGGGGGCGACCCCCATAGGCCCGGCATCAATACCTGTTTATGCTACTTGAAATTTATTGGTTTTTCTACACTAAAGCCCTGCAGCAGCTACGGAACAGAGTTTGAATCTATAATTTATATGTCTTAATTTAGAAACATAGCGTTCGTAGTATCTGCATGCAAGAATTGAAATCTTTTCCCCATTCAAATTCGACGAAATTGGATTTTTTGATTTACGTTTTGAAAGTTCGCAGTTACGTAGGCAAATGTGGAAATAAATTTTTTTGTGAACTTTTGCATAGCCGAAATGCAGGTGGAGATGCTTGTGGCACGTGCGTTTAGGACGTGTTTTAGGCATACGGAAATCCTCGTGTTTCCATCCACCACTGTTACCTGATCTCGGTATGTCCGAAGTGAAGTCATCCATAGCTTTTTTATATTAAGCTACTCCTGGTGGATAAAATGTGCATTCAATACGAATCCGTGTTTATGTTAAGGGTAGCACGTGCATATCCATGAGAATAAAAAAAATGTCCATGATTTTAGAATCCCTAACACCTGATTCACACCGACGTTGATGTATATGAAACTGATGTGGATCAAGCAAAACTTTTGCGTGTTAATTCACACCTATGTTGATGGAGGACAACATACACTATAAAAGTGAAGCCACTTTGAACCACACAATACAATCAAATATAACATATTATTTATAGTTTAATTTTAATTACTCAGTGTTGTTGTTTCAAAAGATCGAAAAAGAAAAAAAATGAAGAATAAAATTCAAAAATTAAAACTGAAGCATGTGCAATTCACATTGCACATGTCAATATCCTTGTGCGTGCCAATTGCCTTGCACATGCTACAGACTTGATCCACATCAAGTGGAACAGACAATTTGATTGGATTCGCGCGAACTCGATCAAGACTTGATCTACATCAGTGCACTTGATTTGGTCGGTGTGAATAGAGTATTATAATATAAACTACACGTTTCACCTACTTTTTAATGAAAATGATACGATAGTGGCTGATTGCATAATGAAGAATTACTTAAGAAATATTTGGAGTTATAAAAGCGAAAAGACGTTCCTCCATAAATTATTTCCGTTTGTTTCTTTTTTCTTTTAAAGGCAAAATCCATTCCGCCTCTTCAAAAAGGTCGCGATGGGAATAGGAAACACGCATTTGCGATTTGCCATGGCAGTGTTCCAAGAAAATTAGTTTTTTTTTAATCAATGTAAGTTGGCTTCACTTCAAAAGTTAAAAACTTCGAATTTTCAAGTTTCTGGATAATTTTTAGGACGAGACATCTTTGCTTCTCGTAATTTCGGTCCTAAAGAAGATTGGTTGCATGGCATGAAATAAAAAAAATTGCCGTTTTACGACCGCAGCCAGCATATGCACATGTGCATATTGCCATACATCCAGCTTCTTGGGAATCGTTAGTGTCTGAAGAAGAGCATAGGGAGCGCTGGTTTTGAGTTAGGCAATGTGTCCAACAGCAGCCGCGCACACGTAGTACCTAATGTATTTGATTATCGGCTGAACACAAAAGAAGTTTTACTTAGTAATAAAGAAAAAGAAGAAGAAAAATAAAGTCGAGTTTGGCAACACCTGGAGTTAATTCTCGCTAGGCATCTCTTAGTAAACAGTATCAAAAATCCCTAAGAAACGCACTTTTCGAATATTGCTCCAACGAGGCGAACATCAACGTCGCCTCTGGAAACAATGGATTTCCGAGCTATATTGGTTTGAAAACCACTGGCTATTACGAAGCCCATAAAAGAGCAATCTAAGATCCGTTGCTCGCCTCGCTTCCACAAGTCGAGAGCCAATGGGGGTGGTACTCACTAGGGGTCTTTTAAGGTCCTCACAAGCCATACATATCAAGGACTAATGAGCACTTCATAAACGTTATGCCATACAGCGTTTAGATTGGTAATGACCGAGCCTAAGTCCCTAGCCACGGCTAACGACGCAATCTTTTGAGTGATTTTCTTATTAAGCCCTAGCTGTTGTTTGCAAGAAACCACACTCGTGTTTCGGTGAAAATTGATTGGTAACCAGGTTTCATAACAAATCGCAGCCAGAAGTTTTAACGAGGCAGCTGCAACCGCAGATATTGGTAGCTTTAGTAATATGGTGTTCAGACTATCCATCACATATATGTCTAGAAATATTGCCAATCGATTCCCCTTTGGCCTAAAAATGCATTAAAGAAATCAAGAAATTCAGATTCTGAAAACATGCAAAAAACCATTTTGCACTTGTACCAATCGTCGCCAAATCGTGTATTCTTTACCCTAACAAGGTCAAGGTTTAAATTTAGCCAAATTTAGTAACATCTTTACCACCAGCAGTGGTTTGTGAAGGAATGGAAGAGATGAAGTCAAGTAATGATGTGATGTTTTGTACATCACGGTGTGGTCTTCAAGAGGTCTATTAAGGAAAACCTCCTGAATAACTATATACTGTATAACTGAATAAAGTTACGATAGTAAAAAGCAGGCTGCTATCTATCTGGCCACTGAAAGTTTAAAATTGCGCCTTATAAAATGTTTTATTCACACTCATTGTTGGGAGCTTAGAAATATGGAAATAACAGATAAAAACGGGAATCTTCTTCAAATTTCAAAAGCCATTTTCTCGGTCATGAATATTTGGCTACGCTTCCGTGGCCAATAAAACACATCGGGAAGAAAAAAATATAAAAAAAATTGCTACACAAGTGCACGAAATATGCAAAGTAAGTGCTTTCAAAACGCAAATAAAATCCCCTAAAAAGATCTGGAAGAAAAAAAAGGTAAGTAAGCGAGAAGGCGCAAGTGTATTATTTGGAAAAGAAGGACCGATATAAATTTAGATAGAAGAAGCCTGAATACCATCATTTGATAAATAAAAGGGTGCTAATGCAGCTGATGCGTACAATTAAATAATTGAATTAAACTGACGCCTTAAAAAACGCAATCATGCAGTGAATAAAATCGTTAAAGTTAACCAACTATTTGCTATAAAGTGAGAAAGCCAAAATGTATTGGTCCCTAATGCACGACACCACTGGTCCAAACCCAACCACGGGAAATCCCATAACTTCCCCATATATGGTCTATGTCTTACTGAATTCTTTCCTATTCCAAATCAAATTAAGCGAATCCCTAAAAAAACTAACTGAAAAATGCTCATTCGAGTTTCCATATATATAGCAATCTAAATCTTTCCAATATTCTGAATCTCAATGAACCCATATTAATCTCTCACTGAAAATATTCACTCGATTTCCATATGACAATAAATCTCTTTTGATTTATAAATCTCACCAGATCACTGTGAACCCTACTGCAACTTTCGTAAAGACAGAATTGATCTCCATTGTAATCTGAATCTTAAAGACTCGTTCTGAATAATAATACATCCTTTCGAATTCTCCGAATTTACTGAATTTAATGTATAGTTTTTCTGATTTTGAGAAAAACCTTCCTACGTTCTAATGGTACCTACACAAACATGTCTTAGCTAACCTATATTTCAAGTGGAGTAAGTAGATGTATAGGCACAACTCCATAGCTCCATTGACATTAAATAACACGGAATGCTATCGTTAAAGAGTATAATGAACATTGCCTTCATGCAAGATTTAGATGGCGCCACTGCACAGCTGTCTACAATGGGCACTACAGTTATCTACATTTACAATTTAGCGACCACTGGAGAAAATTGAACTTGCAAGAAGCATAAATAATCCACAAGCTTTCCAATGAATAACAACTGGATAATGCTATAACAGCTAGCGCCTTCCTTCCACAACAAATGTTACCTGAAAAAGTTCGTCAGAGTAAATGGGCTAATCAAACTCGATGTAACAGCTCTGCAACGCAATGTCTGCAGTGGTCATTTGAGTTGCGGAAGTGCTAACAAACTACTCCAAAGAAGGCATCACTGCCATAGTCCCCCAAAAAATACAGACGGTGGGAAATAGCCAAAATTATAGGATATAAAGGCAAGTTTTCTCATGCAATGGCTGCACTGAGCCGCAAACTGCAATTGAGCACGAAGGGTTAAATTATCTCTTCACGATGCTCTAATGACTTTGGCCCTGATGCAGGGGAGGGGCGGAGGTAACTGGCTGACATTAACCGTCACACTGTCTCACGATTCTTTCTTAGGCACTGATCTTGCAGCATTGGGTCTTCTTTGTCGTTGTTACGCCAGATGTCTAGAATCCTCTCGCATTACACTCATTTAAGCGAGTCCAATGGGAACAATATCATCCAGGAACAGCGCATTAAGGAGGACATCATCTATTAACAAGCGCGCTAATGTTAGCTACTTGATGATTAACTGGGGCATTGAGCACACCGTGTAAGACCAGTGCAGTAAGGTCTCCTAGGCCAGCCGAGCGTCTTTGGTCCAATTAAAAAATCGATAACATTCCGTGTTACTAATTATCACTCAAATCATCCTTGTTTCGGAATCGTAGCTACGTTTTGCCGAGACAATTTGACAGAAGTCTTGAGTGGTCCCATGCGGGGATAATCCTTGGCTATCATTGTCGGAAACTAATGTAAATAACTGCAATTACGAGGCAACGTTTAGAAGAAAAAACATGGTGGTAGTGTGCTACAACTGTAACGTGCTGAAATTCCTCTAGAATCACGTTACTCACGCAATGGGAATTTTCAATTAACGCGGTATAAAATAAAAACTACTTGTTGACATTGCACTTTATACACTGCCATGATAAAATTTAGAAACCCGCACTATAACTACATTGCACGTGATTTTTGTAAAACAAAATATAAACTGATGAGTCAAGATTGCAGTCTTCGCCTTTGAAAACTACATTTTGAACCAAACTCGAAGCACATCCAAGCCATTAAAAATTCATTCAATCATTAAAATGTCATTAAGTTAAATTGCCAATGAATGCGGTGCCCACTTTGGGTGCGGTGAATACCGTAAATGCCACTGATAGGGCACGTCTCAATTTAACGACGATGCTTCCAAAATCCATCGTGAACGAAATGGCCACAGCGAATGAATGTTTCGCATAAAATAGGGTTTCAACCTCAATAATGAGTTGAAAATTAAGTCTCGTTGACTCGTTAATTGCTCATTAAAGTACAATCAAAGTAATGCGAATAGGCTAATTCCTGCGCTCAATCTCTCTACCCACGAGTGGTACCTCGACAAACAATATAATAAATTCGATCATAATCGCGTTAATGTCGCAATTCATGCACACGAAATTGAATAAAGCTTACACGTTAAGCGATAAGATGGACATGAAATGCATTATTTTTCGTGAGAAAGGCCATGAAACGAGCATTAGATGAGCCATGCATTTTTGGTAGATCTATTGGACCGCAAATAATTGATTATTATAGGTATAAGGAGGATAATATTCAAAAGGCCCGGCCCAGAAATATGAGTTCTCCTTTAAATATACCCTGATGAGGGTCGGGTAAAACAGTCTCAAAACTCCTCTATGGCGTGGGGGAATTGGATAAAAGCCACTTAAATGGTGTTTTAGAAATTCTCAGAAATGGAGTTTGTTTTTACCGATATACATGCATGGTACTATACGAACTATGCAACCGTTCTTAAGATCAGGATCGATTTTAAAGTCAAGCCTCTGCATTGCTTCCCTTGACTACTTGTTGGTCATACCAGTGATAAATTAAACCAACATTTGGACTCCAAAAATATTTAGTGTTCAGCTTATGTTTCCACTCATGAAATGATCTCATGATTAAATGTATGTTTGCCTTCGGAAAATTAAGAAAGCAATATAGTACATGCATACGTGAATCTTCAAAATACCATTTACCAGTATTCTTATGCTCACATTATAGGCAAAGAAAGGAAACACGAGTCGACAAATGACAGAAAAGTTAATTAAACGGCAATGAGAAAAAGCAAAAGTTGAATAAATAATGAGATTACTGAGGGAATTAGCATAAAAAGAAATCCACGGTTTGTTATTTCTCCACAAAAAAGTAGTCTCTGTGGCAAGTGATACAGCATTTCTTCTTTCGCATTTCATTTGTACGCGAGCACTTGAGCATGCTGTATCTGATTAACGAGAACGCAAATCCAAATATTAAATTAGAATAGCTGCCTTCATAATGCCTAAACTATCATCCTTACATTAGCTTTTTATTCAATACCGTTACTTTTCACTTGCTTAAGCCGACTAATTAAACCATCTATATGCAACGCATTCCGCCACAAAGGAGTGCTAATTAAAATCTCATGAAAATTGCAAAGTCAGCCTTCCCCTTCAAACGGAATAATTCGTACATGCGAATCTTATAAATTTCTAAAACAATCTCGTATTCTTAAAGCAACACTAATAAGTTTACTACACCACAGAAAGTAAAACCTCATGAAGTGGCATGCAGAAACTGCAATAAGTGTAATCGTGAATTCACGTTTAAGAAATATAATATAATATTCAAAAAATGCGTCTCTTACCTCGCATGGGGGTGGGGCACTGCGGTAACTAGGCACAATCTTAAACGTAACACTTCCACGGGCTTCTCTCTGGAGAAAACAATGGAAATTAATACAAAGACGAGAACTAGAAAAGTACACGAGGTTACCTTTTAAAAGAATTAATAATAATAAAAAATTCTAACTACCAGCATCCTTTGTAAGCTTTCCACTGATTGATGAGCAACGCTGACATTATTAATTTCTCGAATCTCGTCACCGACGTGTAATGTGGCTGTTAGTACATGTGAAAAAAAGGAAGAAACATAAGTTTGAGATAATACAGGCAAGAAAGCAAAATAAATGATCAATTTCTCCGATGTTAATTAAATTTGCACGCATCCCGTCGAGATGCAATATCATAAATATGAATATTGATAGGAAGAAGTACAAATAATTTCTGGAAGAGACATGGGAATATCGTTGATAGGAATGATGATGTTTTTTTACTAAATCACTCGAGTTGAGAGCAAACTCGGTTAGTAATAATGTAAAAATAACACGAGCATATTTTTCTTTCAATATAATTATTTTTCTCGCAATTGTCCACAGAGTTCAATGTACAATTCCAGCAATTTTTTTAATGAATTATGTATAAAACATTACGAAGATAAATTACGTGACACACGGGTGACAAATTGTGTTCTAGCTATTCATTACTGCAATAAATTAATGAGACGTGATGCGATTCATAATAAATTAAATTTCAAATTTAATGAAGAAAAATGAAAACCAAACATGAAAGAAGCGTGAAAATACATGCTTTTTGCACGAGAGTATTACGCTTATTTCGACAAGTTTTCCTTCTGAAACTAAAGGGAGGTTTCTTTCTGACTTAAGGTTAACAACCACATCAAATCAACCCAAGAATTGTTTAATGTGGGAGTTTTAATTAAGCTTCCTTCGCGGAATTTTATGTGTATATAAACTCGAGGTAATTGCGTAGACAAATTTGAGAATCTTGCAGAAGGCAATAAATTTCGTAATAGATTTCAATATCGCTAAAAACGAGATACGAAAGAGGAAATTGGGTAAAAAAATAATCCAATATCATGTCTTTTAATAAATTTGAAAATTCCAAAATGAAAAAAAAAGCTTTCATTTTTGTGCGCAAACCAGATTTTGAATATCTGCTCCGAGTGATTGTTGGGGGCTCAACTTATGTCTACAATATAGGTCTAAAAAATCTCAAATAAGTGCATATATAAAAGTCGAGCTGATAGGCTTCTCAGATAGAGGCTTAAAACGTACGGCGTATCATCTGGACATTTTTTCAGGGAAAGCTTTCAGCATAAAATCGATCAAATTTCGGTTATGTTGCCACTTAACTCGAGCTAAGTTTCCTGCCCATCCTACGATATTCTTATAAATAAAGCACAAAAGCACATTGCAGCATTACTTTTTAATAATAATCTCGCTTGGATATCAATTTCGCACGAATACGCTCTTCCAATTTCAAAGCATGCAACTTATTCTGGCACTGGGGTTAAAAATGATTGTTTTCTAATGTAGGCGCTTACACAATATTAAACTCTTTTGGATCTGCCGATTGAAACTAACATGGATCGAGACGAGTACTTATTAAATAAAAAGATAATTAAATTTTCGTTTATCTCGAGGCTGGCTGGCGAGTATCGTTTTATAAGAATACCCTGGAGAAATTTAAAGGTCTTTCAGGATTCAAATAAATGGTGGAGCTCGTAGCATATTTTAGCAGCGTGTGTCTAATTAACACGGGACTATAATTAGGCCTAATTCCCGCGGATAAAGGAAAAGTGGAAAATAAATTTGGCATTAAAGTGATTTCGGGAGATCTCGTCTTTGCATCACGAGTCCGTTTCAACATTTGTCAAGATTATGAAACGCGCCAGATTATTTTGCACCAATTTGCTAAGAGTTTATATGCTAAGATTATAATTAAACGACTTTCTACAACGAATGATTAATGACGGATCTTTTTGCGCAGCTTGTTATCTAAAAATCGAAGAAAGCTTAACTATATACATAAAAATCAATCGCATGCAAATTTCAACTGCATATGGTTCTGCATTGAGGCATTGTTGAAAAACTCGCAAGGTTTGCAAAAATGTTTGCAAACTGTTTTTATTATGCAAACAACCAAAATAAAAACTGAGCTCAAAGTTGGATTCATCGATTAAGGTTTTTTATGACGTATTCTATCAAAATGTTTCTCCAAACTAATATTAATAGCAGATTACTGTAATCGCAGCACGGTACAACCAATCATTACATCTTATCACTTCAATTTCAAGCGTAGATGGCACGCTTATGTATAGTGAGACTGCCACTGTGTTTTATTTGCTGTGAGTGCGTGGGATGGTGATCGATCAATAAAAACCTTATTCAAAAGTTTGTTTTATGGAGAAAAAAAAACAGACGGAAGAAAATGAAATGGGCATTGAATATAGACCGTGCACTTTAAAAACGTGATAAATATCCTGTACTGAGTTGAAAGGAAATGGCTGTATCATAATAAATTTTCGTGGGTAACTTATCCAGTCATTACCAAATTTTTTTTCCACATCTATCTAAACTTTTTTCCTGAACCTCGTCATTTAAATTAACAAAAACCAAATCCATTATAAACTTAATTAACCTCAAAAAATCGATAGACGCTTTGAAAATTAATTAAAAACGTTGCATTACTACCATACATTTTACAACCTGGCAACGGCAACATCTTTGGAAGAAATGACAGAATAGTTCATAACAAAATTTATAAATAACCACAGTTGGTATATCCAAATGTATATTCTAAAAAAATTACAATTTCAGGTGCTTGTTCAGTTACTTCAGGTACATAGTAGTAATTTAAATAACAGGTACTAAAAAGATTGCATGCTTCCCATTTATGCCACGCTGTTAGCAGTGTTTGCCTATGTTCAGGGGCAAAACAGTTATATTACTGTTCATATTATACGTGATGTTATGACGATTTTAAACGATAAAAATCCTTCGACAGACTGGGGCAAGGCATTGAAAACAAGCATTCCTTCTTCAATTTCTGTATACAATAAAGGATTTCATGAAATACCAACGTGGGAGGTTCATACATGTAGTACGCATTTATATAAATTTTTCGAAGTAAAGCACACCAATGCACTACATCATCCGATTTTATAAACGCAAAGAACGTATAAAAAAGAAATAAAAAAAGCATTCAGTCTTACCTTGGCGATGGACGAGACCGCCATAGATTATTCGAGCAACGATACAGCGCCCTTCTTCGTTCATTTTCAGAGTGATTCCCTAAAAGTTAATGAAAATCCAAGAAAGAAATGAGCAAAAGCTTCACACGTAAAAAATACCAATGAAAATACATAGGCAAAAAAGAAAAAAGAAACACGAAAATAATTAGATTTTAGATTAAAAGATAAAAAAGAGAGAGCAGGATGCACTGCACAAGACGGGACGTGAGCATATTTACTAAGAAGATAGAATACAAATGTCCCATATTTTTGCAAGGTCAGCACTATATTTCTCTTTGAACCAAAATGTATAATTGAATACAGATAATTCAATTGTGATAATTCACGTATACTGGAACTATACGTGTTCGGGAATTCTGTAAGATGACAAACACCAGATACTCGTAATATAAGGTAAATTATAGAAATTAATTCTGATGGTAAAGTCAGTGTCAATATAAAATTGCTAAGCACTTAGTGTAAATATCTACCGGTTCAAAATGTGATTATGCCCATTGGTCAAAAGACATACGTGATCTATAAGCGTTTTTGTTTTTCCATTTATCAAAAAAAAAAAAAAAACGACAGTTTAGTAAAATCGTATAAAATAAAATACAACTTAGGCGTTGCATGCATAAAGGGTTTATAATCTACAAAAAATGTGAACGAAAGTTATTTCAGTAACCCAAGTAGGAAAACAGCATCAGTATTTTACCCAAAGCCAGTTCTTGCAATAAAAAAGACATGAAACGCAGAAAAGTAATTTTTATTTTACAGTTAAGGCCTCTTTTCGCCATAAATATAGGCAGAAGGGAATATAAAAGGTAAGATGCATCGAATTTCTGTATACATTTCCTCACGTACTCAATTTTCGAGGCAATAAATTAAGTCAAACATTATGATGTATTGCACACGCATGCGTCCTAAATTTCATTGTTGTAAGAAAATGCATGTATCAACCTACATGCGCGAAAAACTGGCTCTAGGGAAATGTTACAGCGAGCTTGTGGATACATTATCATTTATAAATAAAACTCTAATGTCGGGCTGCAACCAAACCCTTTTTAATGTAAACGGCAAATAAAACAGACTTTACTTCGATTTTAGCCAGTATTTTAGCAGACTACATCCTGCATGTGTCAATCGTAATAACTTAAGTCTGGCAAAAACAGTCATTTTAGACAGATTTGTTAAAAAAATGTGCGGCATATATATATGTATCCAAATCGTTTCATCGTTTCATTCATTTCTGTAAAAAATACTCTAATGTGTACCAAATAAATCATCGTGCTTTCCAATGTTACCTTCCCTCCTTGCATGACTGTCATTTACTGACCAGCAAATGATCTCAGCTGCTCGCTATTATGGACTCAAATAGTGAACGTTGAAAAATCAACTTTTTCTTTTTCTATGGCAAAGTCATTCCGCATCACTCGAGCGAACAAAATTTCTAGTAAATGTGACCATAAAATTATTAAAAAGGATGAAAACATATCCTTTTTTTAGCGGAAGGATCCATTTCAGAGTCAGAAAAACGCTAAAACCGAATTAAGTACCGACTGACTTTCAATAAAAGCCACAAGTAAAGCAATGATCTCTCTCCGAAGATAAGCTCTCTGTTCACATTGATCACATTTGGTCATAGTGAAGCCAAATGAGAGCTCAAGATTTAATCAAAAGATTTGCTTGACGTAGAAGATACCATAATGACTACATCCTCGAAAAATGCAACCTAAGCTACTGCAAAGATGCTTTTCTTATCCTTCGATGTAGGGATACGAAGTAAACGATATCAGCTATAGAGTAGAGCTAAGGCATAAATAATATAGGTATTGTAAAATTTCTATATACTAACCATTGGTTCTTCGCTTTTCTTCTGAAACTGGACCAATCTGACACGTGTGACATTTTCTATGTCAACGTCACCATTCGGTCCATCGTATTCGTCTCCTCCGTTTAAATAGGTTGAAATGGGTGGTGGAGTCACCCTAACAGCATCTTCACCATACACTTCATGTGCCACTACGTCATGAGCTTGAAGTAATGCCTAAAAGAAAAGACAAAAAACACAATGTCTAGAATAGTATCGAAATTACACGCGATTCGAAAAACTGATAAATGTTTAATTGTCTATTTCGTATTCAAGATTTCCATATTGGTAATAGCAAGCATGCAAGGAGGCTGAGCGTAAATTATTTAGCATCTCAGCATACGTGCAATCAAATATAAATGTAGTGAAAAGTGAATGCGTGGGGGGTTATAAGGGAATTTTTCTTTCGCATTCAGATTATTATCAATGATCTATTATACTTGTATTACCATCCATCTCTCAGCCAGGCTAACAAAATCAATATTTTAAGCTTATTTTCTCCAGACATATAATCAATATCACACCTTTTATGAGTCGATTGATATGGGCCACCACGCATGGTTAGCTCAATACAAAAAAATAATGAAAACTTTTACTTTTCTTGGCTGAAGCACCAAGAGAGTATAAAGTCCAGGATTTATATTGATAACGGTCTGGACAGTAAATCGCAAATGATACTCGGGGGAACTATTTCAAGCACTGGCGGAATTGAAGGCTCGAGAACTAATTAAAAAAATTCGATCGTGTTCTTTTCAAGATTGGATTTATTAGCAATGTTGAGCAATCTTGTCTTCAATAAAAAATCTTGCAATTTACAAAAAAAAATTACTTAAATGTAAAAACTCTTAACGCTATTTAAAACTCCTCCAAGAACTGCGAATGCATTTTCCAACAATAGTGTTATTATATAAAACTATGCCCTTTGGTGGGCATCAACACTTCCGATTCAATTTTCACAGGACCACCGCGAAAATTCCCTAACATGAAATATGTTCTGAGATCATCGTTCCCTATAGTCATCTCAAAGTGCACCGTATGAAACAATAAATGTCCGTTCAAATGCTACCAAAAGGCTTAATTTGGGGGAAAACTTTATGAAAACATCACAATATAAAATAAAACTGCAATAATAAGAAGCATCCGAGTGCCAAGGAAACATAAGTATTTTTTCGGGTAATGTGCCTTTCCTACATTTTGCAGCGAAGTAAAATGGGATCGTTATTCAATGCAGACTAACAAAGAAATGACCCAGAAAGGTTTTGTCTGCAGTTTCCACTTTATAGTTAACAACATATACAAACTCGTATATGGTTTTTTTGCATCAAAGAAGAAAAAAAAGCGAAGAATATCATTTTTCAACAAAAGACGAAACGAAATCCATTCAAAGCAACCACCAAAACAGAAAAGCAGTATTCTGTGAATCTGATATCAATAACCATGTTAAGGGCATTGAATGACGCTCACGGAGTTTGTTGCATTTTTACCAATAAAAAAATACTGAAACGAGCAAGCTGTTATCCCCATTAAAATGACTTTAAAAACGATTTTAAACGCTACAAACTAAAATGGGATTCATAAAAGCAATTCAGTACAAGAAGATGTCTTTAAAAAAAGGAATGATTGTAAAATTATATTTTATATTTTGAGAAATCCATTTAGAAAAAAAAATTGAAAAACAACATTTACATTTAAGACTAAAAAAAAACCTAGTTTCGATATGAATCTAACAGTATATGCAAAATCAAAAATCTGTAAACATGCATAGCTCAACTTTAGTTTTCGTATTTTAAGTTTAAATATCAAATTGTATTTATACAATCTGTTTATGTAATTGAAAATAGTACAACAGTCTTAAACCGTATAATATTGGAAAACTTCTTCTGTGCACCAATTTTAAGAACGTGAATGGGAGCTTATCTCGGGGGGAGTGGTGTCCAGGAAGTGAATGAAAAGAGATGTAGGTGGATTTCTGCCTCCTTGAGTGATGCTAGGAAGTCCATTTTGATCCACATTATCCGACTCCGTCCATACAATAGCAGTTGCAGAGCAACACCCGTGGCAGTCCATTGTCAAAAATATTGAAATTTCCATATACTCGGGCGAAAAGTGATATATGATATCAACGGACCTTTGATAGAATTTGAAATCACAATGTGCAATTGATGGCTGAGAGGTCATAACATTGCTCTGCACTGCAGGAGGCAGTTTGAAGCAAATGGAAAAATAGATTTGGAAATGTTGGTAGAAAAGAGACAGTGCATGCACTGAGTTTACGATACACCTCTCATCGATTTTTTTCTTCCAAATAAAAAACTGCACAAAATGTAGCATCAAAAAAATACAATTATAATAAGCGATGAAGAAACTTTTTCTTCCGTCATACATAGGAAAATAAATAAACTGCATAATAACCTAAACCTATAGTTTTGCGAATTAATATAACTATTACAAAAACGTTAATCAAACTTGATAGCTAACAATTTTTAAAATTTTAACTAAAGAATAAAATTACTTATTTTAACTAATTTAAACATACAATTAAAATAATTGTTAAATTGTCAGAGACATGTTAAAAATTTAATTTCCACAGCATAATATAATTTAAAGAAGTCAATTAATGCTTGTGTAACAACTCCTAAATTACTATATTTTTCTGTTGAAATATTTTCTCAGGTCTTCTAAAAAAAAATTCAAAGAAATTAAGATAACGAGTTTAAGCTTAGAAAAATGGGTAAAAATATGGGTGCATCAACATTAGATGATGTGACTAACGTCATGATCAAAGCCGTGTTGATGGCCATTGTGATTTATCAATTGAGAACTCTTATACATTACTGAAACCTTCAAAGTGAGATTGTATGTACCATTGATGTTAGTTTTCTCAATTTTTATGCATAAAAATTCATTTTTACCATTAGATTTTCAAAATAAAAAATGTTTCTAGCAATGATAGCGTCATTCAGTGCCATCATTATCCTCCATTATCAGCTTATGCAAAAATTGGTCGATGCCTTAAGCTTCCAGAAATTTCGTTAAATGAATAAAAGAGTAATAGAAAGGCTTTTATTGATTGGCCTGCTTCCCAAACATGATTACAAGTTTTAGTCAGCGGAGTCTGGAAAATGGAATTTTTTTGTGTGAAGGTGATGCTCAATAATGACAAGATAAGTGCAGTGATCCAGCAAACTGAATCAGTGATTTGCTGCGTTTCTTTAAAGCCGATAACACTGAAATTGCAAACAATCATTTAGCCAACGTATTTGGAAAGCTTATCTAATATTCAATACATTTGGCTAATTAATATGTCATCCCCAGTCTGCACGCTATTTATGCAAATGAGTGCTCATGCTTCTTGCATTAATTTAACTGAAATTAAAAAAAAAATAATATGGTTAAAATTCAAAGGCGATTTCAAACAGTTAAAGCTGTTAGCAGTTCAAAGATAGGATGATGACCTCAGATGTTCTGCAGCCCTTGAATGAAACATACGTCTCTTCGAAATTACTTTGGCTATATTATATCCATAATGGGTTTACTTATATCTATTGATATAAAGCACATCCGTCCAAAAAATCAATATGAAACACTAGATCTAAAATTTCTATAGTTTCAGTAATGGATGAATGTCATAGCTGTTGCAAGCGAATTACAATAAGTAAAAATGAGGACAACATGCTATTACTGCAATTTGATGATAATTTTTGCACAACGTCAACAAAGAAGACGTTTTGCAATAAATCTGTCAATTAAGTGTCTCGTACAGAAAAAAATGCTACACATTCAGTATGTATTAAATAATAATTGAATTACTCTGGCAACGTCACATTAGTAGATGAAAAAAAAAAAAAGTAATACAAGTAAAAAACGTGACAAAAAGTGTTGGGATAAAATGCGTTCACATAAATATTGAAATAAAAACAAATGTTCTGAGTTAACCTTCATGGATTTGTTTCCATGAATAGTCGAAAAAAAGTAGTTTGAAGAATTGAACTTATCTCATCCAATTATCGTTGTCAGATGCCACAAATTATATGAGCAATATATAATAAGCTAAATTTAAAATGGCACATAGCACATTCATCCAAATGCCACCTGCAGAAATAATGTGGCAAGCAATGACATTTGCGCTATTTCTGTTCAACGTCTTATATTTATGGCAATACTTCATTATCCGATAGGATTTAGTTGTCAAAGTTAATACGATCCTAAACCACGTGAGCTTATGTGGAGTAGTAAACTTTAGAAAATATCCTACAGTATATAATAGAGTACGGTTGTACACTTTAGTGTGCAACAGTATTATTCCTGTTTCTTCGATGATATGAGGTTGCAAATCATCAAAATAATAACTACACCTAGCATGGACTAAAAATTGTTAAAAACTTACTACATGCAAGGCTCTTGAATGTTCTTAAATCTTTTCATTTATCAAAACGTAGAAATGAGATTGCCTCATGAACCCGCGTTTATGATTTCTTTCTGTACTTGTATTAATTACACCATAACGTAAAAAAAAAAAAAATTAATTTAGAGCCTTGATTCATTTCATAGAAAGCAGTTATACTCCTTGCACAGCCTCTATGGCAGGTTAAGACCTCTTAATCGTCAATTAAATTTAACGAAAGCGTGCCATTAACCTCTGCGTTTATTAATATGGTTAGTAACGCTTGGCCTGCACTGGAGACTCGTTAGATTTCTCGATGTAAAACTTCCATTTATTATAAGGCATTTACACATCTCACGCTTTCAACATTCATCAAATATTAGTACAGTTCACAACGTTAACTCGCCGCAAATTAATCTCCCCGCACTTTTCGCACGTCTCAAAATTACGGCCTAAGATTTCTCTTAAATCTGTTTTGATGATCGCTAATGAGTTACTGCACATTTAAAACATAACATGAATGATGCGCAAAAACAACGCCTTCAAAAGCAGCGCATTTGTTAGTGAATTATGAAGCAAGGGGAAGAAGATGTAGAAGAAGAAGAAGAAGAAAAGCAACTTTTGGTCGATAGAAACAATTTCAACGTCGGTTGATTTATGGCCACGACGCATATGTGCTACTTTCCATAAACTTAAAACCAATCAGTTTATAGGAATTACAATTATAATCAATGGCAAGTAGCTAGCTGACGCGTGATTGCCATGTAGCGGTTGAAAGCACTTGTGCTCCCTTCTGTCAAATCGTGTCTTACTCTCCATGCAGGAGAGCCTGGAAGAATCGTTTTACGAGCACAAATCGAAAATATCTCCAGGGAATTCCAGTTAAACTTCAGCCAATGAATCTCTTTATTAGCGGGCTTCAGACGCTCATTAATCAATTTCAAAGTAGTAGCGCGTACGTGCAACTCAAAGTCGCCTAGCTAGCTTTAATCATTCAAATAACAATAATTCAAAGCTAAACTGCTGTCTATGGATTACTGAGGCCGCAAATCAATAAATCCAATAACGAAGTATATATCTCAACAACAGTTCAAACTACAACATGTGGCTTGCACGCTTGCACCTTGCGGTCGATGCACCAATTTCACTGAAAACTTCTTTTGGGGGCGCAAACAATCGCTATATATACGAGCTCTTATCTTCAAACTAAAAATAATTCAAGAAAAAAAAAAGTTGATTTATGCAAAGCAGAATTCAATTTATTCATCGTGTTTTGCGCAAAAATGGATTCAGAATTTATCACATATATGCATTTATTTTTAAATTAAAATAATGCTCGATTGCTGATTTGCGGGGGGAGAAACTGCCATGATTCAGTCTTATTTTATGGCAACGAAAAATCGATTTTAAGATTGCGAAAGAAAAATGGGTGATATCATTTCTTTCGTAATTCTGATCAAAATGCTTGACTGCTGTTGTCTGAGGAAGTTGTAAGAAAATGACTCTGCCAAGCATGCATGACAGCGCAAAATTATAACTTTTGCATTTTTAAATAATAATAAAAAGGAGTTTTAACAAAAAGAAATTGAAGATTTTTCATGCACACTTTTCTATTGAAAACTCGTCTTGAAAAATAATTTTATGCACAAAAATCTATTCAAGGATCTATTTGAACAATTCAGTCTTACGTACATAATGTACGACATTAAATGACTTTGCTTACATGTACATGCATTGTATTTTACTGATATAGAAATTCTGCATATAGATGAAAGTGAAGCTTATGTGGTTACAAAATCCAATTCTCTCAGGTAATTTTAAGGATTCAATTCATTCAGTTGGAGATTTATACACAGTATATATTTCACAGTATCATTATTTATATAATACTTCTGTGAAGCTCGAGGAAAAGTTTCAGAAGTTTATTTTCAATGAAATTAGGATTGTGATTTTAGCATATACTGTACGTGCATATATTATTTCAATCTCTCAACATGTTTGCTAATACCATTTTAATTAGACACGCCTGTTTGAAAAATCCCTAATTTTATAGGAAACAGCAAATTGAATTACAGGAATACAAAAAGTGCGTTACACAAAATTAACGTTGATAAAAACAACGGATGTTGTATGTTATAATTTAAGCACATGCCTGATGATTCCGGAGGTTAAAATCCAAAGAAAATGTCTTAAGTTATGCTCTCGATGCGACAAACATCCAATTTATATAGTAAACAACTTGAGAGGGGAAAATAGTGCTATTTACATTAATTACAGCAATAATTGCAACCACGTTCTCGTGCACGTGAAGCAGCATCTACTTTAATCACGAGTGGGTGGCATTTCTTGGATAAGCTTGAATGTGAAGGAGAGAAAATTAAAAGTTATAATGCCTGCAATGACTTAAATATACACGTAGTCGTAATTTGAATATTTTTCCGGATTTGAAATGTTTAAGTAGGCAAAGTGCTTTTAAAAACATGCCTCTTTGTGAAACCATTTAAGCTTCGAAACCACTTAAGCATCACATGTTAAAGTTATCTCGAATGTAAATAGCTCATTTTGGTAATGGGGCGATGAATTCTCAAGAGACAAGCATAATTTACATTTTTTCAAACTAAAAACGAGAATCTCGTGATCGTTTCATGATAGTGGCTATTGGAAAACTAAGAGTTGGATTCTCGCTTATAAATTACAGCACATTTGTATATCGACTTAGAATTTAACAAAGGAATTAAGATTGTTTTTATGCTTGAACACAACAATTTTAAAATTCGTTGAATAGCAAAAAAATATTTAGCACTTAGCTCGTATATTTCTCAATGATTTGAACTTTTAAGTGATTCCTAATGTTAAAGGCTTTTTCAAAGGCTGGCCCCTTGTGTGGTGAAATTGCATTAATCGGAGCTTGGTTCAATCCCCCTTCAGGTTCATGACTTGCAAAGTGAGTTAATCTCACCATTTCTCCAGTGGCCCCTAACTTCTTGATTTTAGATTTCAGGTAGTCATTTCGAGCTGACACAAAGTGATCAAGATTGAAGTTTACGGCACCTTCGAGTACTTGCAGGAAGTCAATTAAAATGGTACTTAATTCACTCGAGTTTGAGGAGAGGCATGTGTGTAAGCAAACGTGTTACATGACAAGTAAATGTATTTTAGCTTTCATAGTTCAGTGCGGCTTATTCCTGGATAAATCGCTTGAAAGGGTACATGTGCAGCCTTAACGAAGTTAATGCTGCCGATCTTTCTCTTTCGTTCCTATTTTTCAGTTTCACTAAGGTCCCCCATTCAATTTGAATACCAATTACAGATACAGCGAGTATTACATTAAATATATGATCTATCAATGTCAGAGAGAGAGAACAAGAAACAAAATGAACGTTATATATAAAACGCTTATCACGCCTCAGAAATTAAATGACCAAATTTACAGCTGCAAAACACATAACTCGAAGTTATTGAATCATGACTTGAAATACAAAGTTTAAGTAAAACTGAACAAGAGCTCAAGGGACCGGTGTATTTCCATAAAAACCAATAACATCGTCACAACGGTAGCCTACGAGAATAGCTGACAATTCTAGCAGCCAATCCCATACAAATCCACCATCTTCTCTCAATCTCCAAATTTACAGAAAGTGCAATTTGTGAAAATTTACAACGACCAAAATTGACATAGTCGAGCTATAGTGGAGGTTTTCTTATTTTTCGTACCTGTAATTGAAGTTTCAAGCACAGCTAGTGTCAATAGTTTGTTCAATGTTAACTCGCCTTGAGGATCTAGGTTAGTTTCACTCTTTGAGTTCCATTGACTTCAGGAACCTATCTTGCAAGTCCATTCGTGACTTCTCTTCAGAGACTCACCGGATTGGTAAGCAATACAAAGGAGCTTGTTGTATATTAGAGAGATTAGAGAATCCAATCTTTTTTTTCTCTCGTACCACTGATAGACTAACAGCGAAAGTATATATGTGCCTTAGATTATTTCTTTGATTAAACCAGCTCAATGGGTTATCCCAAGAGCATTGCCGATCGACTGACCGCAGTATTAATCTGAAATAATATCTAAACTATACAACCACGTCTCGAGTTACTTTCAAGATTAAATAGCAGTACGGATATATCTGTGGCAGTGAATTCAAACTATATATCTTACCTAGGCCTATATACAGTATACATGCAGAATTGAGTAAACATTATATTCTCATTTTCTTAATTAATAACTTGAACAAATAAAATTTAAGGAAACAAAACTTCCTTTTTTCCCCATTAATTAAAGTAAGCTTACAGCACAAAATAGGCTAATATACTGCGTTTTGCATACATCATTTTCTATACATAAATTATACAAAATTGCGGGTGGTTGTATAAAATATTGCAAAAGCAAAAATTCTGTGTCTTGGCCATAGGCGGCGCGGTATGTACATTAGCATTTTTTTCATTAAAATGATGGAAGACCCCACTGCAGAAGACAAATTTCTTTCATTTCTTTGATTAAAAGGCAATGTTCGCCTTGTTAGCATAACGGACAAAGATATGTGAACAGAAATCTTGAAAGTTAAGTTTTAATATAAATTCTAATCAAGCAGCTTTCATTTAAGCGATTTCCATATGGATGACTTCTTTTGACTTTCTGGATCGTTTATACTCGAGTCCACGAGCAATTTCCGTTATGATAAACATTTACGTACACGCAACTCCTCCAGGAAACTGAGCATTGATTTCCAAAATGCAAACAGTGCTCGCGATTCTTGGCAGTGGACAATGCGCGAGGGTTTCATTATTATAAAAATCGGCCACTAGCCATTTCCCTTTGGAATCCACGCAGGGATTTGTATTAAATTTTCAAGTACATTTCTTTATTTACTTTTCCTCGAGATGTGCTGCTCGCTGTCAATGTGATCGGTTTGGTTTCAAGCAATGCAGTCATTCCGGATATCTAACCACTTTATCTTATGTGGAATCGTAAATTGTCCACGTTACTTACTGTGCGTATATCATTAATATAAAAAAAATATGAAAAACAGGCCAACAGAAAAGAAGCCGTTGTCATGCGAGTCATATAGTCACCATAAGAACAATGGCATATTACTGTATACGTTGGATATTAATTCACTTCTCATGTACCTGTACTTTTATTTCATGCAACATCATCTCGTCAAAGCTATTCAGTGATCGAAAAATGCTGTAGGCCAATAATTTCACGAATAACATATCTGGGAATGTATTGTTAAACAGCAACTACCAATACTACATAAGTTTACAATAAACACTGAGAGCCCCAGACTCATTGGTATATAATTTCTGCATATTTAATTGCATTATTTTCCCACAGTAAAAAAAACTATTGTTTTTGGAAAATTTTATGAAAAGAAAGTTAAATAATTAGCAATTATTTTAGAAATTCGTAAACACTCCTGAAGCCATATCTGGAATATATATTTTGAGAGAAAGAAAAAACATTTTGGGTTACATGATGGGATATATATATAGCAGTTGCCCTTGGTGCATATACACATTTACCAGTTCTATACATTATATGAAAGAAGTTCATATTTGTAATTTATTGGTAGCTGCATGCATATTATGTAGTCTAGTAATTGTGTTTTATATCCGAGCCATTTCAAATAAGACTATCACCGCCAGCAATAATTTAGTAGCACGTACACAAGAGGCAAAAAAGATATACATTGTACAGCCACATAACTCAGATTCAGTTGCAGTTTGAAAACTCATCAGGTACACCGTAGATATTTGGTATCTCTAGGGATGCCTCGCAACTGACGAAATGACCAGTCCACACATATATGGTATACATTGCGTGCTTGTCCCCTTTAAAGTATTGACGTATAGACGTTACAAATTCATAGCCCACAGATTTTTAAGTCACACAAACTAACTTTACCACAAAGCGGATCAAATCTTAAGTTATGGAAGAACACCTGAATAAAGCAGTCTCTTTTAAATTCCGGACTTTTTACTGGATGCGCATGCACTTCCATGAATTTCAATTCTTGTCAAATGAAATTTCACTTTTCTTCTTTTATGTCAAAATCTGAGAAGCAATTTCCTCCTTCAGTTTGTTATACACAAAGTTTTCTTATGAACAAATTCTTGCTTAACTTCCCTCGATGCAAATTTTTATAAAACCTACCAGTGGCGTGTTCAATTAATATAAAAGCAAGGAAGATATCAAACTATAATGAGTGCTAAATTGTCAATAACACTGCAAACAGCATGTTAACATCAACGTGCCGATAACGATGAAGTATTACATAAGCCAGACAACGAGCAAACGATGTAGGCCCTAGTTGAGCTATCATACAGCAATAATCAATATGGTAATCAAAGGAAATGTTCATGCACTGTCTAATTACACACCACTACTCTTCAACTTCTGCTGAAACATTCTTGTCCATTTATGACATATTATTCCTTCATACATGCTGAGTTAGAAGTCGCCTTTCTATTGCAGATTCTAATGTTTATTTAACAGATGTCCTTTGTCACATAATATCGATAAATTTAATTCATTCACCATAAAGTTGTTTTTGATGTTAATTAAACTGACTCGTAAAAATTTAGAAATTTCAAACCAGAAGTATCGAATATATATTTCAAATGGCAAGTCCAGTTTGCAACTGCGATGTCCTAGATGTAATAGCGACATTAACACTGCACATTTCATAAATTCATCTTGTGCACTCAACGGTGTATGGCTTCGGTAATCTATACATACCGATTTGACATGCTTGCACAGTCAGGCTTCTACACCGTACACCACTGTCACGCAATATCCTAATTTAATGATGAAATGCAGCGTGCGATCTCTAGATAATTATTTCGAAATGATAATTTGTAAAAGGAAACCTACTGAGTAGTATCAATTTAACGAAGTACATGCAAAACATAGCAGAGCGGTAAAATACTGCGTTCAGGAAAATCTACATTTCAGTTTATATCTGGACTATATAACATTCCTGATAAAATTAAACATTTCACTATGCGAAGGACAATAAAACTTGATTGTTTTTCTTCGATCCAATTTTTTCTCTCATTTCGGATTCACCGCTCGTTTATTGAAGATGCATTCAAATGTTCAACTGCCATGTTGAATGCGTCTTCGTAAATCAGGGTGACTCGATGGTATCGTTATATCCTTAGTAAATGGGTATAAATAAGCGTTGCGTGTCTGTAAACTGCAGATTATCCTCTTGGAAGTTTAAAAATGCTAGCTTTTTAAGGTCCTTGCCTAACGTATCTTATATTGGAAAACCACGAGTATTAATGAAGGCTCCGTTGCAGAACATTAACAGTGTCGTTTGTAAATCCTGTTATATTCGTAGAAGAATCCAAAAAAGTCTTTTTAGGAAGCATTGTCACAGGTTGTTGCAGTGCAACTGCATAGAAACTAAAAGGGTTGGCGTATTACTTATCCAGAGTCCCACGCAATACAAATATATGCGCATTTTCATCTTTTCGCAAAAAGTTAATTTTCAATCTTAAAACCAGATACATGTATTGAAAAAAACGACGATCAAAATTCCATAAAGTTTGAATACATCATTTTGAACACACACGTCTTCTAGGGTATACGTACATTGTATACAGAAGATTGCTGAAATACTTTATGGTAATGGCTCAATATAATTCCGTAACAACTGGATTTACTATATAAGAAACACTCTTAAATGGAATAACTCACAGGCTCCATGCTTTTTATTGCATCATAAGATATACGAAAAGCTAAAAATATATTGAGTTGTGTATTTTAAAGGGAAACAATCAGAGTGAAATAAAACTAAATCGAAACAACTAAAATGTCCTAATTCAGTAATTAGATTAATAAGCTAAAATGCTAAAATGCCATTTGCAATTATGGAAAGTACCTTTAGCAAATAAAACGAATTCATTAAATGCACTAGGGAAACTCTGGATAACATGCCTTTTCAACGACATTTTGAAATTTCTGAACACATGAATGTTTGTGAATACCCGATATGCTGCATAGCCATCCAGAACTTTCATAAAGGTCTCATGTTTACTCATTAGTTCCTATCTTTGCACACCCATGATGGAAAATTAAAGTCTTCACATATCGACGGGTTATGACCATGCAGTTTGGCAAACGATCAACTTACGAAAAAAAGATAAAACTACTTTCCCATAAGCCCTTTTATTGCCATTTAGTTTTGAAAACTTCCCAAATAGCGCATTAAAGATATCAACTGAATTCAGGAAAATGGATTCTGAATTCAGATAATATAGATTTACCGAAACATGACAGTTTTCGACGATTGCCTCTTATTAAAACCAAGTTTTCCTCCTAATAAAAATCGACTCTAAAAGAAAATGGATGGATTTTTTATGGAGATGCAATGCCAAGTGCAAAAATATACGATGAAATAAAGCGGCCATATTTAAGTATGCTAATCACGTATACATTTCATATCAAATATATAAAGTAATATATCTCGCTTTGGAAGGAATACCAAACTATATATGATTGTATAGACGTATAAGAAGTTTCAATGATCACACTGCAACCACGAAAATATATATGCATTTTAAACTTTTCGATAAACCAAGAATGAAGTTCTCCCTGATGGCTGGCTATACGAGTCTATTTCTTAAAAAGTACTGATAAACCAATTTATGGGAAAGACCTTTTGCGAGGCAGAATTTTACATATAAGCTAGGCAACAAATTCAATCTACAATCGCAATACTTTGCAGGCCCACTGACAGATATTGGAAATTCACAAAATCTGATTTTTTTTCCAGATATTTGTCGTATTTGCGACTCACGAGAAAACAACATCGAAAAAAATCTATAAATCCACTCCTGCCTATACGTCTCACTCGGCAAACTCATTATTATGAAAATTCCAAACTTCGATGCAAAAAAAAAATCACGATTTACTTCTAGTGCTCAAAATATGCATCGCACAAATCCACACACTCCAGCTAACTGATTGAAAAGCACAAACTAGATGTATACAATGGGCATTTGGTAGGGAGTATTTCAAGCTATTCCTTACTTTAAAAATCTCGTCTGGAAGAAACCTAAGTAGAATATTTGGTATATTTTGACACTTATGACCTAATCGTCTCCAAATAGGCGTAGAAGACCTACGTGTTGAGCTACAAATCCATATACCCTTATATCTGCTACACGTCGAATTTGTACAACAAGCTTTGTATAAATAATCATTTATTTACTAAAAGCAATACTAGCACACTTTGACACATTTACTTTATATAAATATATAGCATTTTTTAAATCTATTAATTTTAAAATGCGACTGTTGTTTATTTGTAAACATCAGCTTATATGTGACTTTGTATTTAGTATTAAGCTTCACACATTTTTATATATAAAATATATCATTCGATGGGGATATTATAACGGAATACTATCGCAATATCGCAGAGAATAATAAGGCAATCGAAACTTTAATGGTTTTTCGTCATGCAGGTCGAGCTGAATTTTTCACAAAGCCCTACATGTATAATAACATTTAGACATACATGTACATGTACATTACATGTATCTCGAAGCCAGTTTTTGGAAATATAGAAAGTTGCCCACGTTAAAGAATGGCCATTCGATAGGCAAAAGAATGTCGTATTTATACGTTAAAATATGACTTGAAAGATTGTTTCTGACACATTTTCCAAACGTACACTTTGACAAGTGCAAACATGATACACTTCTACAAGTGAAAACATGATAAGAACAAGAAAATAAGCATGTATCGCGTTATATTAACATCAAACACGTACCCATGCACGTTACACAAACATTAGTTAACAATTGCTAATTTTAGTATTATTCTTTTTTCCAGAGGTAACCCAAACTTTTCTATACCCAGGGCAACGTATATTCCAAAGTCATTTTCCATAGCTTACCATTCCAGAACAAGATAAATTCAACTTACATAGCACAGCATACCGTTTCTTAGCGCACGTTATCACGGAATAGTAGATCATCACAAACATCCCAAAATCAGTCAACTTTGTCCACTCTTCAAGTTCAAAAAGTCACGAATAATCCAGCATGAAAAAGCTTCGTCAAAGTCGCTGTGTCACCGTGATGCGAGTTGGGCTATTGGGGCAGACAGGCGGTGGGATTCACCATCCTAAATCAATTGAGATGGGGGGGACCCTCGCCATGTCAGCTCCCATAATTCGGCCAAACTGATCCTGAGAACCCATTGTCAGTTGCGATGCATCTCGTCCGAGGAAGGTCCAGCAGAAACCGCTGCTCTCAACGACTTCTGGTAACTGGCTCCTCTGCTGACAAGCTCGAGTGGCGCTCAGCAATCGGAAAAACTACTTTCCTCCAATGATAATCCGGTGTAATGAGGACGAAGGAGTTGAAACCGAAACTTCAATAACAAATTGAGATCCCGAGGAGCAGCAGGAGCAAGCAGCACATCCGTGCCGCGGATAGGAAGTGAGGGAAAAGCAATGAATGAGCGCACTCGGAAGCACGGCGAGCCTACAAATGCCGCAACACAGGTCGTCCGAGGCACATCTAACGAGCATTCAAGTTGAACCAGCACTACTACTGTTTGCTCAAACAGCGAGCCACTTCACAAGCATGCAGAGAGAAGGACGACGCATGCTCCCAGCCAGCATTACGGTAGGCTCACTATAATATTCAAATCTATTGCACGAGCAAGAGCATCGACTCGCAGCATTGCAAGGGCAAAAATGTTTGCAATGGTAAAAACACGAAGCAACGTGTTCTTGGTTGCGTATTTATTTTTCTACCAGAAATCTGGCAATAAGCATCACTGTTAATTCAAATATCACTATTATATCACATTTTGCCACGAGCAGTGTCGTATAGGAGTATGGCATCATGACATTTGTTTGCTCACTGTAGGGTACTGAATTGAGAGAATAGATGTCAAAATCAGCAGATTTATAAAATCTGCGCAGTCCAAATGATGGCTATAATGTATGTGAATACTCATGGAATAGGAATATACAATCTTTGTCGAGACAAATCAGTATTGCATTATACAGAAGTGATTTTTCACTTGTAGAACATCTCTGGTCACCCCATTACTTCATGTGCTCTTTAATGTTTAAAAGATGGGCGGAAATTTTCCTTCAAAGAATAGAGCAATAAGAATAGTCTATATATAGTTCATTTAAAATCACGACTCTTAAATGGTCCGGCCGAACCGTTTATATGGCCTAATAACATGCTGGACCTCGGCAATATTATGCGCCAGAAAGGCACGCTCATTTAACAAATCATTGTTGCAGCGCTAGAATAGTCTCATGCCATGCTCTGAAAGCTATCCAAACGACGTCCTGAAGCCATAAAGTTCTTTTGAGAATGTTGCCACGTCAAATTATGCGTCAACTTCTGTCAAAAAGCGCTTGTATCTCATAAACGACATGTTCTTCTTGATTAAAGCAGACAAGCAGAGTCACGTTTCCCGCAGTTTTATATAGCTATTTAACAGAAATGTCAGAAACCGAAATAACAGCTTAAAGCCCTGCATATATACATGTACATGTATTTCGGGGTACTTTTCTCAGCACTAAATTGGATAAAGGGATATGTGCAAATGTTTGTCTCTAAATCCGCACCAAAACAGGCGAAATACGTAAACAAGATGTTCATATCTAGAAAATGACATTAAATCTCTTTGGATTCTATTAGTTTGCATACCTCAAATTAATAATCATATGATATTAAATTAATTATGGAACAAGCATAGTCAATCGATATACATACATGTACATTGTCAAGGTAAAATAACATTTTTTTAGCTTTGGCTCAACAGCACTATTGCATACTCGACTTTTGCAATTAAATCAAGCTTTAAACAATTAAAAATGCATTATTTTAAAGACTAACTTAGAAGACATCTTTTGTGAAAATCTTAAGCAGATGCTTGCAGGTTTACAGAATTATAGATCTCATGAGCGATGAATAATAAATAGCTTTTCTATGTTAATCTTAAACATGTTTACTTTAGTCGACGTTGGAATCAATGTTAGATGAGATTTTTTGAAAAGACAATGATATTATACATGGATATAATGTATAATGCATGCGTGGTTTTTGGAAAAAAAAATGCTACAGCATGAAGCAAATGGCATATAAACTAAGCGACTAGCTATGGGCAATTAAACTACATACAATGTATTCGAGAGTATAGAGAATATATATAGATGTTGCGTTGTTTGTCCAAAACTGCGTTTGGTGATGCTAAAGTCAGCTGTCTGTCAAACCTCGTTTCAATCCACTAAATATTAGATACATAAACCTCCGGGATTCATTCTGTCATTCAGTCCTGCAACAGGAAATATAACTCCCATTGAGCCATTCTTTGATAATGATGCGTGTGTTGTGATTGTATTCACGCACCTTGTATTGATCAGCATTTTCTGACATCATGACAAAATTCACCATCGTATACAAGCAATTGGGGGGAAAAAGGGAAAAATACAAAACTATAAAGGAAAAAGTGTGCTAGCTAAGACGGGTGCTGAAGCGATATCTCTATACTTAATTCAGACAACGTCAAAAAATTCAAGTGCAGAGCTTTACAGTTGACAAGAAAGATTATAGGCAAAATATCACTTTTGACTAGCTAGATAATGCGGGTTGAAACATCGCGCTTAATCCAGTGCCTAATTAGCAGCAAAAATAAAATAAATAAAAACGAGAAAATCCCTAAGAAATATACATTTAACTAAATCTGTATTTATCCTATTTACAAAAATGTTGATGAACTATAATTGATTGAAGAATTATATGGGCATAGAAAATACAGTTGACCTTAACAACGCATTTGATGAACATGTATAATGTGTTACATAAAACAATCAGTCTGTACATTGTACTTACTATTGGCGACGCAAAGATTACGCGCGCGCCCCCTGGCGGCGGACCGCCGAAGCTTACGAAATCAGACACTTGCACCCACTAGGCCGTATGTTTACAAGATTCTGGTGATATATTTGAACATATTTTGGTGTTTATTTTAATATTATAGATTTATTTTCGGTAAGTAAACGTTATTTAACTTACTTAGCATGCTATAGGTTGGAATAATTGCAGCCAGATTGGCTAAAAAAACGATGTAGACGTCATGATCGTCATATCTCTCATTCCCACTCGTTCATGACGTCTACATCATTTTTTTGGCCAATCTGGTTGTAATTATTCACACCTACAGT